>JAQZBX010055122.1:0-18501 GCA_029593785.1 Cabassous unicinctus | reverse complement strand
AAAAAAATATATATATATATTTAAAAATACTCTTTAGTGATTCACTTGTAATACTGAGACTCCTTGTGGTATATTAAATGTGTGTCTCTGTGAATAGATAGTATTGTATATCTTCAGAGTAACATTGACTATTACACAACATTTTAGTGTGTGCCCTTAGCAAGCTGGCAAGCATGGATACAAACATGCTGAGTTTCCAGATGTGATAGGTTCCTACCTTGGACCCTTGATCATTCAAAATAGTTTCCCTTCTCATTTGATAATATACCCAAGTGGACGTTTTCACGAAAACCATTGTTTATTTGTTTCATAATTGTTGAGAGATACATGACTGGAGTGACCATGTTTCCCTATTTATGCTGGGTGTTAGGAAGCTCATGATCTAATTTAAGTACACTCCTAGCAAAAATACATGACCATATGACATGTTTCTTGGGTACTAGTCTCATCCCTACCTTCACAGATTTTGTTCCTATTCTTATTTTCCCTTCATCCCAATTTCCTAACTTAAGCAGTTTTCTGCAACTTTTATATCTTTTTTCAAATACACATTTCAAAAGTCACTTACATGAAAATGAAGTAAAGTAAGTGATGTGTATGTTTCACGACTTGAATCTCCTTGAGTGTTTTGACTTTCTGCTAATAAATAATTGCTAATAAAACTCTTTTCTACAAGATTTAGTATTTCCTTTTTAAGAAAAAGTGGATCAGGACAGAAAGACAGAAAATAGCTTGGTCATAGAGCCCCACCAAACTGCTGTATAATATAATGAAGAGTTAGAGATATGATGTGTCATATACAATTGATTTTGCCTCACTTGGCTTATGTATCCCCCTCTTCTCCATTTTAGAAGTTTCTACATAGTACCTAACATATTCTTTAACACAGTGAAAAATACTCTACCTATTTGAAGGTGTATAAATTCAGAAAACTTTAAATGTTCTATAAATCTTTTGTATATTTTGAAACAAATGCAGAGTGAGCATTTCATTACATTAAAAAGAGAGGAGTCTCAGGCTCCACCCCAATCAAGATGATGAAATAAGATGTTTTAGGCTCTTTCCCCCAACAGAAGTTTTGAACAACCAGCAAGAACTGGCAGAAACATCTTTCTCAAATATTCAGAAAACAGTTAAAGGAGTACAGTGACAAGGCAAATGCCAAATCAAGGAAAAGGCCAATTAAAAGCTGTAGGATCTCATGGCTCCCTGGCTGACCCCTCTCCCAGCCCCTCACCAACTCAGCAGGGCACCAGTCCACATTCCCAGTGCAGATTCCTGGCCCCATTTCCAAAGAGAACAGAGTAACCCTCATGCATATACTGGGAGCATGTATGTCTGGCCCAATCTGGCTGGTGGTGGCCTGAGAGACTCACCATCCCAGAACTTGCCCTGCATGTAGAAGGCAGGTCACTAAGCTATCCTACAGAACTCTATGGGAGAAAAGTCAAGTCGTGCTGCCTGAGGCAAGGGATTGCTAGCTGTAAGACATACAGTACAGTGCAGTGCCCAGGACTGTGAGGAAACTGCTTCCTAAGGAAGAGGGGACCTTATGAATGTCCATCTGTGCAAATGGGGAAAATCCTTAAACCACATGTGCATGACCAAGACAAAAGGCCTGCACAGAAAGGATCAGGGACACCCCTACAATTTGGACTGGAGCTATTCTCCAAACTCCTTTTATGGATAATCCTTGAAGGCAGTACTTGCACAAGTTAATCTGCAAAGACTGGAAAAGGTGTTTGTTTCCTTCCTTCCTTCCTTCCTTTCCTCCCTCCCCCCTCCCTCCCTCCCTTTTTCTTTCTTTCTTTCTTTCTTTCTTTCTTTCTTTCTTTCTTTCTTTCTTTCTTTCTTTCTTTCTTTCTTTCTCTCTCTCTCTCTCTCTCTTTCTTTCCTTTCTTTCTTTCTTTCTTTCTTTCTTTCTTTCTTTCTTTCTTTCTTTCTTTCTTTCTTTCTTTTCTTTCTTTCTTTCTTTCTTTCTTCTTTCTTCCTCTTCCTCTTGTTTATAGTTCAAGGCATTCAAGGAAAGGTCTGTCAAAAAACTAGCTAAATACAAACTTAAGAAGCACATACTTCAGGGTCTTCTAGTGATAACACACCAAAATATCAAAATGTCCAGGTTTCAACAAAAGATTACAAAACAGACCAAGAAAAGTAGGAAATTATGGCTCAGGCAATGGAGAGAATTAAAGTATTAGAAACCATCATTGAGGAGGATCAGACCTGGGACATTCCAGACAAAGACTTTAAAAAATGGTCCTAAATGTGCTCAAAGAGTTAAGGGAAAGCATGGAAAAAGAACTAAAGGATATCAGGAAAAGATAGATGAACACAAAGAGAATATCAATAAAGAGGTAAAAATTATGAGAAGAAATCAAATGGAGCTGAAGGCCATAGTAACAGAAATTAAAAATTCCTAAAGGGGTTCAACAGCAGATTAGAGCTGACAGAAGAAACAATCAGTGAACTTAAGGATAAAACAATTGAAATCATCCAATCTGAGGCACAGAAAAAGGAAATATTGAAGAAAATTGAAAAGAGCCTGAGGAATCTGAGGGACACCATAAAGTATACCAATACATGCACTGTGAGAGTCCCAGAAAGAGAAGAAAGAAAGGGGCAGAAAGAATACTTAAATAATGACTAAAAACTTCCCAAATTTTAATGAAAGACATGGATATACACATCCAAAATGCTCAAGAAACTCCAAAAAGGAAAAGCCCAAATAGACCTATACCACACCATGTTATAATCTGTCAAATGCCAAAGATAAAGCGAGAATTCTGAAATCTGCAGGAGAGAAGCAACATGTCATATACAAGGGAGCCTCAGTAAAATTAAGTGCTGCTTTCTCATCAGAAACCATGGAGGAAAGAAGGGAGTGGGACAACATATTTAAAGTGCTGAAAGGAAAACATTGCCAACCAAGAATTCTGTATCCAGCAAAACTGTCTTTCACAAATGAGGGAGGACTTGAGACATTCTCAGATAAACAAAAGCTGATGGACTTCTTTACCAATAGACAAGACCTAAAGGAAACGCTAAAGGGAGTTCTGCAGGTTGAAAGGAAAGGACACTAGACAATTTGACTGATGCCATATGAAGAAATAAAGATCTCCAAGTATAAACACTAGAACTATTGTGTTTTTTAATCTGAAACTCCACTTTTAACTTCCTAAAGGAACTGAAAGGAAAATGCACAAAATGTAATGTTAAATCAGTGGTTTGGGATTCATAATGTATAAACAAGTAATTTCTAACAAGACTATACAAAGGTGGGGGTAGCAGGGTAATATAGGAACATAGTTTGTGTGTACTATTGAAGTTAAATTGGTATCAAAGTAAACAAGATTGTTACAAATTTTAGGATGTTAAATTTAAACTCCATGGTAACTACAAAGAAAATATCAGAGAATAGGCATGCTCATAGACACAGAAAGTAGAGTGAAGTTTGCCAACAGGAGGACTGGGGGGAATGGGGAGTTAATGAATAATGGGTATAATGTTTCTGTTTAGGGAGATGGGAAACTTTTAATAATGGAAGGCAGTAAGGGTACTGCAATATTGTAAGTGTGATTAATTTTACTGAATGATATCCTTGGGAGCGGTTGAGATGGGAAAGTTTATGATTTATATATGTTACCACATTAATAAAACAATTAATAAAGAACTAAAGAGCCAATGATAATTAAATACAATATGTGGTCCTGGGTGAGATCCAAGAAGGGAGGAGAAAAGGCTCCAAAGGATATTATTGGGACATAAGAATAAATTGGAATATAGACTCTAAGTTTTATATCAACATTTAAATTTCTTGAATTTGATAACTGCACTTAAGGTGATTGCATAAGTGAATATCCTGGCAAGTAGAGCATGTACATGGTAATATTAAGTGCTCAAGGAGTATAATGTATGAAACCTGCTCTTAAATGTTCAGAAAATAGATGGAGATAGATAGATAGATAGATAGATAGATAGATAGATAGATAGATAGATAGATAGATGACAGGTAGAATGATTTGGCAAATGTGGCAAAATGTTAAAATTGGTGGATCTGGGTTTCTGGGTCAAGAGTATATTGGAGTTCTCTGTATGGGGTTTTATTATTTTTGCAACTGTCCTGTAATATTGAAATTATTTCAAAATAAAAAGTTAAAAAAAAAAAAAGAGACAAAAAATGGTCCCCTCTGTCCTCTCAC
Organism: Cabassous unicinctus; assembly: GCA_029593785.1. NCBI lineage: Eukaryota > Metazoa > Chordata > Mammalia > Cingulata > Chlamyphoridae > Cabassous > Cabassous unicinctus. The sequence goes on along the minus strand of JAQZBX010055122.1, from coordinate 14,302 downwards.
ATCTGCCTATAAGAACTGGCTTCAAGGCGCTTCCATCTTTCTTGTGATGGGTGTTGTGTTGATCAAGAAGATAGGTGAGCAGCTGCATTGATGCAGATGTGTGGTGCCAGAGAAAGGGCAGTAACAGCTCACATTAAAAATACATTAGAGGACATCATCAACATGGCAACACAGCACATCCCCTGGAAATAAACCTTCCCAGAGATTCAGTGAATAAAAAGACAAATCCCACTTGCTTAGAACTCTGTAGGACAGTAGAGACTGAAGAAGGACTCCACAAATGCTGAATCAAAAAAAACCCCACAAAAATATCAGGTAGGAAACTTCCATCCCATACCATTGTTTCTCTTCCCTCCCCCTTACTTGTCCTGTGCAGCTTGGGAGTTGCTCAGAGGCAGTGGCCCAGATCCCTCCCACCTCCCACCAGGGACTTGAACTATAGAGGCACTCACAGCAGCAAACTAGAACTCCATGCATATCAAGGCACAGGGACCCAAGTCAACAGAGACCTAGAGTGGAACACAGCCAATGAGGAGTGCTGCATACAAAATGGCCCCTGGGGTAGGAGATGGAGGTTAAAGGGAGTGATACCACAATACAACTGCAGCTGGCAAGGGGTACACCCACTCAGTCCAGTTTCTGTTGGCTGGACCACCTAAACACAAAACAGACTTTTCTGGAATGACCTACCTTTCTGGATTGACCCCATCTGGCTCCCCAGGGCAGAAAACAAGAGAAACCAGAGGCAGAAACCAGGAAACCAGAGGCAGAGAAACCAGGAAACCAGAGTCAGAAAAGCCTCACAGAGAAAAAAAAAAACAGAGGGGGGCGGTTTAAACTGAACTGCTATAGGCAGGAGGGTCCCAGAACTGAAAATTGTAAGGAAAATGGGGCACTGAGTGATGGAGACAATTTAAACAAATCATAGGAGCTGGGAAGAAAATTCTGCACATAAACAAACAGAACAGATCAATATTCCTGGTTGAGGAACAGAGGAAAGGAAGTTTTCTCCTGGAGGTGAAACAATTGCACAAAAAGTACAATCTTAAAAATTGTACTACATATTCAGGGAAAGAATCTGATGAAGAAGAGCTGAGGAAATCTGAACAATTAAACATGGGCTACACTAAAGGTCTAGAATAATTTGGACCAAGTGTCAAAGAAGAGCTTTAACACAAAGCCAATCAACAACAAAACTCTAGACAAGAGGGAGAAACTGACCTTCACAGTTAACTCATCAAGATAATCAGATGCCTAGATTTTTTTTTTTTTTAATTTACAAGCCATCCTAAGAAACAGGAAGATATGGCTAAGTCAAGGGAACAAATTAAAACTCAGAGGGGACACAGTATTTGGAAAAACCAATTAAAGAAGTTCAAACAAATCTCCTAAATCAATTCAAGGAGATTAAGGAAAATATGCATAAAGAGATAAAGGATATTAAGAAGATATTGTGTGAGCATAAAGAAGAAATTTAAAGTACAAAAAGAAACCTAACAGAAGTTATGAGGATGAAAGGCGCAATAGTAGAGATTAAAAATATATTAGAGGCATACAGCAGCAAATTTGAACAGGCAGAAGAAAGAATCAGTGAACTGGAAGACAGGACAATTGAAATCATACAACCTGAAGAAAAGATATAGAAAAGAATAGAAAAAAATTGAGCAGTGTCTCAATCTTCATGTGACAGCATGAAGCGCACAAACATATGCATCATGGATGTCCCAGAAGGAGAAGAGAAGGGAAAGGGGGCAGAAATTATACTTGAGGAAATTTGAGAAAGTATATTTGCTGAAAATTTCCCAACTCTTATGAAAGATATAAATATGTATGTTCAAGAAGTACAACATATTAAACAGAATAAGTCCTAATAGACCTACTCCAAGACACATACTAATCAGAATGGCAAATGGCAAAGATAAAGAGAGAAGTCTGGAAGCAGCAAGAGAAAAGCAATTCTTCATATACAAGGGATCCTCAATAAGACTAAGTGCCGATTTCTCATAAGAAACCATGAAGGCAAGAAAGCAGTGGCATGATATATTTAAAGTACTGAAAGAGAAAAACTGCCTGCCAAAAATTCTTTATCCATCAAAATTGTCCATCAAAAATGAGAAAGAATTTAAAACATTTACAGATAAACAGAAACTGAGGAGAGTTCATCAACAAAAGACCTGCCATGTGAGAATTACTGAAAGGAATTCTGCAGGTTGAATGGAAAAGACAGGAGAGAGTGGCTTGGAGTAGTGTGAAGAAATGAAGATTATAGGGTAACTAAAATTGTAAATGCAAAATCCAATAGTACTGTATCCTCAACTCTACTGTTTAATTCCTATAAGAGTCAGAATACAATTGAACAAGAAAAACCATTTTTCCTGATAATGGACATTCATGGAATATTGGAATATTATTCATCTGTAAAACGTAATGAAGTCCTGATGCATGCAACAACATAGGTGAACATGCAGGACATTATGCTGAGTGAAATAAGCCAGACACAAAAGGACAAATGTATGATCTCACTGATATGAGCTAATTATAATAAGCAAACTCATAGAATTAGAATCTAGAATGTAGGTTATCAGGGGATAAATTAGTGTTAGAGAATGGGGAGTTGATGCTTAGTTTGCACAGAATTTCTATTTAGATTTATTGTGAAGGTTTGGAAATGGATAGTGGTGATGGTAGCATATTATTGTGAGAGTAATTAACAGCACTGAATTATATAGGTGAATGTGGTTAAAAGGGGAAACGTCAGATTGTATATGTTACTAGAATAAAAATTAAATGATAAAACAGGACTGTACAGCACAATGGAACTTATTGTAGACAATGGACTATATTTAATAGTACAAGTATGAGAATGTTCTTTCATGAATTATAACAAAGGTACAACACCAATATAAGGTCTTAATAGGGTAGTACATGAGGAAAAATACACCTAATGTAAACTATGGACCATAGTTAATAATACTATTTTAATAATCTTTCATCAATTGTAACAAAGGTAACTACTGTTAAAAAAAAAATAGTGCAATTACAAAAAAAGTTATCACATGTTGCAACAAATGTTCCACACCAATGCAAGGTATAGGTGGGGTGGTATTTGGGAATCCTATATTTTATGCATGATTGTTCTGTAAACCCACAACTTCTCTAATAAAAACATTTTAAAAAATAAAAAAGGGGAAAACAACAAACTGGGGAAAATATCTATAATAGGTAGGGAGCTCAGACAAATTTAAGCAAAAAAATAATAGCATCAGTTGATAAATGAGCAAAAGATATAAATAACAGGTAAAAAAATAAAATAATTACAAAATATATTACCAAAGTAAACAAATACATACAAAAATATTTATGATACTCCAAATATTGGTGACAAAAATCAGAGCAATGCTTTCAGAGCAATGCTTTCAATGCAATGTAGTAATACATACCAGGAACCTTAAAAAAATGTTCATACTTTTTGACACATTTATCCCAGTCCTGAGAATTTATCTTAATAATTTTTAAAAAGGAAAAAAGTATATATACCAATTTTTCCATCACAGTGTTACTACCATGTTAAAAATTGAAATGATCTAAACATCCAGTAATAGGGAAACTTAGTAAATTATGCCATGTTGTGCAATCCTTTGTTATTATGAGGACTGCATTACTGGGTAATAGTGAAAATCAGAATAAAATTTCATTTACTGTCATTACAGTTATATTAAATTCTTATGTACTCAGACAAAGAGCATAAGGGAACATGGAAAAACAGACAATATTAGTAGGTTAGGGAAAATTGGATTTTGTTTTTTTAAAACATATACTTTATGAATACCTTTTAACCTTATTATAACATGGTTAATACAGTTTTTAAACACTTAAATAGGAAGTAGTTTCACCTCTTAGTTACTCCCTGGGTAGAACCTAAACCTGGAGGACTTCATCTGAGGTCACATTTCAGGAGGTTCCACAGAGCCAGAGAGCTCCAGGGTTGACAGGCTGGTATGATCCAGTCAGTACTTTGGGCTCAGATTTCCCAAACATTTATGACAAATGTCAAGCTTTTCTGAATGAGGTAATGACAAGTTGATAGCAATGAGCTTGGAGAATGGTCCCCCTTTTGTTTCTGACAAAAAAACAAAAACAAAAAAAGAAGCAATATAAACTTCAAAATGTGAAAAGATATGAGAAAAAGCAATCCAGACTCTGACAAAAAAAATAGTGAGCTCTGAACCACTACTTAAGACCCAGGAAAGGATATCCAAAGGTCCGGATGGTTTGTTCCCCAAAGAGACTGTTTGTGCTGCCGCAGCCAAAAAGGCTACAAGGCACTGTTATCACAAAATAAATTAAAAAGCACTAAAAATCAGAGCTGTCCCTATAAAATGTTGTGAAAACTAGTTTTTCAATATCCTGAGTATCCTTTTCCTGAAATGTTCTCCTTTCTTAGGAAGTCACCTTTCTATTCCCATATTCCATCTTGCTCTTAGACTTCCAAGGCACCAAATAATCTCTTGTTCTCCCTACCCACCCCCATTCCAAATCTGCTCAGACAATGATGTAATAGGCTAATGCAGAGTGTGGGAAATGACTGATGAGCCTTAAAGTGGTTGTTTTCTCTGGGGTACTTGTATCTTTCCAGAATATGTAGTAAAAACACCTTAACATTTTGCCAGCATCCCTTCCTCGGTGTAACCATCCATTCTCTATTCCATGATATCCTGTCAATCAGGTCATTCCCCCATCCCTCCACTTCACAGTGGGTTTATGACATAGGCTGAGCCAATATTCCCTGAACACAATGCATGTGGGCACACAACCCAGGCAAGGTGTACCCAATTCTGGGCCTGTTTGCCCTCAAATCCTTTCCTCTCACAGGGAGATGGGGCACCACAGCCTACAGGTTCAGCTGGCTTCTTCCTGCCTGCAACCAATGGGAGACACTGATAGGAAGATGCAGGGTGGGAGAGAGGGGGGAGGCCAGAGTATCTCTCTGCTCCCTGTCTACCTAAAGCAGACTGCCTCTCCTTGGCTCCAGGTCCCACTACTGGTCTGTAGTGGTTTCAGTCCCATCCCCTGGTTCTGGAAATTCTTTCTCCTCACTTTGTGTCCCTAGCCTAAGAGAAGTAGTAGTTTCTTGCTCCTGTTGCTAATATCTGGGTTTCCACAGGCTTCCACATTTTGTCTCTTAGCTTTTTCAACACAATGTAACCTGCTACCTGCCTTAATGTCCCTCAATTTTAAATACTTTATGTGCTTTCTTTTTCCCTGGTTGGACACTGACTTGAAATGGTCATTCCATGAGATTTGATTTGTGGATGCTAAGAGAAAAGAGGTCTCTCTTCCCTTTGGATCATGAGGCTACATGATTGGGGATGTCAATGGCCAATTTCCAGCCATCTAAGCCCAGTTTGAGAATAAAGGCAGAGAGACACAAAACAAGACAGGAAACAGGGAGATAAAAGAAACCTGACACGTTTTTAAACTCCTTGTTGAAACCAGTCCTAAAGCTAGGATTAGATATCTTTTGTTCCAAACCAGTTCACTTTTGTTAGTAAAGGGCTTCTAGTAATACTTGAATCAGGACAACAGGCCCAAATTGGGACTGGCTCAGGCACACCAGAACATATGAATCACCCTGCCTAAAATCAACTCAGCTCTTGGACATGACAATTAGTTGAGCCATTAAATTCCCTTAAGCTAATTTGGGTTGGTTTTCTGTTACTAAAATAAAAAATTCCTGACCAGTGCATGAGATAAAGGCTTAAATAAATATTTCCTAATAGCAGGATTTCAAAATAGATAGAGAAACATCAGCATTCTCCTGAATTAGCCTCTACAATTTGCTTGTACGGTTCGCAGATTAAAGGTACAGCCATTGACAGAATATAATATGGAATTTTGGTTGCTGTAATCCAATAGTGTTGGGGGAAAAAAAGTGCAAAGAAAAGGAAATTTACCGAGGGAACACATGCAACCTACTCAGACTAAACAGGACTCTTTGGTGATTCCCCCCGCCCACCCCCCCCTTATTGTGACCCTTCCTTAAGGTTTATTTTGAACTGAATACAATGGTTTGGACATAGAGTAGGTCAATCACATTTTGCAATTTCCCTGTGCCCAGCCCCATCTAGGGCTAGCACTATAAAACCACTGAGAACACTGACCTCTGAGAACTACTTTTCTTCTTCATTCTCTACGTTTCCTCATTCTGCCATGAGGCCTCAATCATACTACAGATTAAATAGGCCCTTGTTGGCTTAACTAGGAATCCAACAGCTATTTGCAACAGTTTCCACAAAAACACGTGCTGTTTAGGTCGTGCGAAGGGTATGCCACAGCTCACAAAACATTTGCTAGTATCTAATTCAATGCAGTCACAGCAGCTGCCTACCTTATGACAAAATGGAACACAGCAATTCAAAGATTATATCTCTTCTTTCCAGTGGGAGTGCTCCCTACCTGGTGGTGGTCTTTTTTGATTATTATTATTTAGAAAGCTATTCATAATTCAAGTATTTGAAATTCCATGAGCAGTCCTATCTCAAAGTGACTGTGTTGGTTTAATATTGCATGTAGCTCAGAAAAACACGTTCTTAAATTTAATCCATTTCTGTGGGTGGAAACCCATTGTAAGAAAGTTACTTCATTGATGAGGTTACTTCAGTTAAGGTGTGGTCTACCTCAATCAGGAGGGTCTTAATCCTATTACTGGAGTCCTTTATAAGAGAAAGAAATTCAGACACAGAGAGAGAAAGCTACAGGAAGCAAGAAGCTGAAACAGAACCCAGAAGAGAAGGAAGAGACCAGGAGATTTGCCTTGTGCTTTGCCATGTGACAGAGGAACCAAGGATCACTGACAGCCAGCCCCAAAATGCCACATTCTTTGGGAAGAAAGTATCACCTTGATGATATCTTGATTTGGACATTTTCCGAGCCTCAAAACCATAAGTGAATAAATTCCCATTGTTAACATGATCCATTTCATTGTATTTGCTTTGAGCAACCTAGGAAGCTAAAACAGTGACTAATGTTTTATTTTTTGAATTTCAGTGTCATTTCATCAATAAAAAAAGAGCAGATTGAAGCATTCTCTCTAGAATTGGAAAGAAATGTCCAGAGGTTTTTTTATTAGCCAATTAATTTTTCCATTTCTCACTGTCCATTTAATATAGAGCCAATTCCTTTGGCCACAAAATATGCTGTCTTTTTTTTCCAGAAAAAAATATCCATTCACAGAAGTTAAATTAGTTCAAAATTCCAAATCAGAAATAAAATTACAAGCACATACAAATTTATAATATTTACAGATCTAAAGCATGATACATATAAGCAACTGCATGCAATATTCATCAGGTGTCATTTTGTTCTGGAAGGTAAATTTAACTCCCTGTGTCCTTTTTAGTAAATTGGAAAATAATTTCTTTTAGGTTCTACATTTTTTTATCAAAGTTTGTCACATAGATTTTACAATTTAAGCAGCAATGGTAATTCTGAATGCTGTATGTAATTCTTTACTTCATTTGTGCAGGAATTTATTTAATAATAGGTAAACTACCAAATCCATTATCCCCAGTGATAATAAACAACAGGTTTTACCTAATTCTTAACCATGAGCAAAATATATTGAGGGAGGCTTTTTGGGAGGACTGGATAATAAAGGAAGGAAACAGATAAATCCAAATTCATGCATGTTGAACACAAAGAGGAACTCAAAAGGTAGGAGTCTAGATGCTTGTGTTTGCTTGGTCACTTTTAGAGAGGGTTATTTCCTCAGTAATTTCAGAGGGCTCCAGTAGCCTGAAGCGTTCACTTAGTGCTGGAAATGACCTGAGCATATTATACATCCTTACACTTATTGACAGTCGGGACATCAATGGCATTGACTTCACTCTCCCAGCAGATGATGACAGTGACTTCAACACTTTGGAAGCCTCATTCTGGAAGATGTCTGTTCTAATGGTGTAAAGGATAAAAATTTGCAAACCCTGAAGATAGAATGAAAGTTTAACATTAGTCCTGAGATACAGAACCAAAGAAGAGTTTTGTTTCACCCCACAACCCACCCTTCTCACTTTGTATACTTAAATTTACCAGTCTGTGGCTGCCGTGCACATTTTCATCTAAGAGGGTTGAGGAAAAGTCCTTCTCATATAGAAACTACTACATTTAGTGGTAGTGGAGTAAGAAGACCTGCTTTGGTTCAGGTCCTGCCTTACCACCTGCTGGCCATGTAACTTCACTCCTTTCCTAATCTCTATGATCTTCAGTTTCCTGAAAGAGGCAGTATGACTCTGTGATCCCTAATTCTTCCAGTTCTAACCTTCTAGGATTTGTTGGTGTTTTAGTAACATAACTAGAAATTTGGTGCATTTAAGGACAAAATTTTTTAAAGCCCTTCTATTATTCATTTTTGGTACTTTAAATATGAAGACCAGACTCACATGATGAATTAACCCACAGAATGCTGAGTATTATGGTTTTAAAAATAGAGAATGCCACTTTAAGTCTTATTAGTACCAGATATTTGCTCCTGTGGTCTCATTTAATAAACCCTATAAAATAAGTTTTAGCATCCCCATTTTACAGATGAGAAAACTAAAGCTCAGCTTACTTAAGTAACTTGCTCAAGATTGCCTAGCCAGTAAATGGTAGAGTTGGACATCAAACCCTCCTATGTTTGGCTCCAGAGCTCTCTCTCTACATAATAAACTATGCTGCCTCTTGCTTGTAACTGTAATGGAAAAATAACACATATTATAGAGTCTGCGATGCCTCTCACAATTCCTCATTAAAATCCTTTGTGGAAATAACAGAATAAATAACATCTGTGACTGAGTTGATAGCATTGTCCCAAGCTCACTTTCCTGATATTGACAATATACTATTGTGATGAAAGATATTATCATTGTAGGAAACTGAAAAAGAATACATGGGAACTCTGTACAATTTTTGTAACTTCTTGTGAATATTAAACCATATTAAATTTAAAAGTTATTTAAACTTCCATGAAATATCTCCCAGATTGGCATCTACAGGGTTCCAGACCTTAAAAGATTTATTTCTAAGAACATACCCTTGGAGGGCTCTTATAGGAGACTGCCAGTGCTAATAGTAAGACCCAAGGATTTCAAGAGCTTGAGTAATAAAATAAGTACATACAAGCAAGAGATAGACTAGTATTCTGGCCCAAATCAGAAAGAGGAAGTTAATTGTTACCTAATAGGCAGTATCTAACTAATCTGAAGAAAGTGTGTATGGGATATGGGTTTCAGATGGACAGGAATAGTCATCTGCCATCCAGATTGTTAAGGGGGAGAAAGTTTGGATTCGGGATACATGAGAAATCTATTCTCTAGAGAAGTGTCCTTTTCTGTAGGGCAGAATATTTCACCTGGCTTTTCCATAGTTTAAATTCCAAAGAAAAGACAAAATTGGATCAAATTTCTGGTTGTAAAATAATTAGGAAAATACCCTTAACCATGAGATTCAATAAGGACACCATCCTGCGGTGTCCTATCCGGTGAACTCCCAGAATGTGTGGGTCAAACTAATTACCACTGGCACAAGAATTAAACTGTGCCTTTTAAGTAATGTCTGCAGCATTTGGTAAATATTTATTAGAATTATAGCATTTTAAATCTGGAAGGATCCTTATATGTGTACTAATATAATTGTGCCTACAATTTAGTGTACATAAAAATCAGTTGAGGGGCCTTTTTTGAAATAAAGATTCTCAGCTCTTACACCCTAGATTCTGATTGAGTAGGTAAGGAGTGGAGACTAGAAATCAGCATTTTAACACTCCCTAACTTCTGGTGTGAGCAATATTTGGACCCCTTTTGAGAAAAACTTTCTATTATAACCTTCCTCTCCTCTATTTTATATTTTACATACTTCCTTTAGAGAAGTTGTGTTACTTGCCTAAAATCATATGAGTCATTATTAGTGAAGCTGGAATACACTCCATGTTTCCTGATATCTAGTCCAGAGCTCTTCCTACATTACTACCCACAATGTTATCATGTAGTATTAACATTTTGTACTGAGCCTCTATGTTGTGATGTGCAGCTCCTAAATTGGAAGAGAATATCCTTGACTATGCCTTCTTTCTGATTCTTCCCTAACCTCCTGCTCACTTTAGAAAACAAATCCATGGATCAATTGTCAATCCCAGATTAAGCTTACCCTATTTATTGTCCTCCTAGGGATTTCCCATTAGGTGTCCACAACCATAAAGAACTGCCTCACATTCATTTAAATTCAGTAGCAGGCACTCAGTCATTGTCTAAGGGATTAATACCCAAAAAGCACAATGGAAGTCTACCTCACATAGAGAGTGCGGTGGTTATAAACATTAAACATGGCGGTAGCATTTCAGATGGCCAAGCAGCTACCCACACTGCACTACACAGTCTTATCATTTTTGGTTAAGTCAACTTTACCTAATGCCCTTCCCAATGTTTTCCAATTTTGCCTCAGAGACTTCCCTCTGCAATGGCAGTTTGCCATAGCCAGAAACAAACAACACGATATCATCTTCAAACAGTTGTAACTACTCTCAGCAACTTGATGGGATAATTATCAAACACTGCAAATTATCCATGAAATTTTGGGGAAATACAGCCAATCATGTTATTGAACAATATGTGCTCTACAGTGAAAGACACACACAAGTATGTTTTCTGTCCTCAGAGAACTGATATTCTGGTTAAGGAGATGAGACTTGCATGCATCAAAAGTTTGTTTTAAAATGAAAGAAGAAAAGGGCCAAATAACTTTACAAAACTACTAATTCTCTTGTATTTGATAATAAAGTATATTTACATATTTAATTCACAGTTCAATTAATATACCTAACACTAAAGTCATCATTTCAAGGGATTAAAGCCTATGAGTAAGTTGTCTTTATGGATTGTACCAATATCAATTTCCTGGGTTGGATAATATATTATAGTTAAATAAGATGATATCATGGAGAAAAGCTGGGTTAAGGGTACACATTTCACTACTTTTGCAAATTCTTATGAATCTAAAACTAATTCAAAATGAAGAGTTTTGTAAAGAAAAAAAAAGGGATGGTAGGATAGTATAAAATGGTGAGAAAAAGAAAAAAAGAAGAAATTTTGACCTCATCTCAGACTTTTTTCTACAACACAAAATCCCATTAAGTCTATAGAATTTCAATGAACAAAGATTATTGCAAAGAATTAAATGCCAAGGTAATTCGTGGTTCATCTTTCCATGGTATATAAAGAAATATTATCAGGTTAGAAAAGTTCTCATTAACGTTACCAACTAGCCATTAAATAATTACCCAAAAGTATACTGCCACTACTGAGATATTAATTAAAACAAAGAAGTAAAAATAGCAGTACACTCTAATATAAAAGGGCTGGCAGAAAGCATCAAAACCTTTTAAATAGAGACTTAAGTATAAGAAAATGCAGTTGTTGCCATTGTTGAAAATAACCCAAATATTATAAATCATTCTTGAAAGAAGATAATTAGAAAGTATAATTTAATCAACAATAATTGCATGATAAAATTTAAATTGTCAAATAAAATCAGGAGGCAGGAGCAGGCAAACTGCTGATACTACTACCCTAAAAGAGGAGGAATTGATACATACTCTTTGACTCTGGAAACTTAAAATTGTATCTTTATAAGTTGTAGTTATGTTTCATAAACAAATATAATAATTGATAGAATGAAAATGTTCCAAATAATTAGAGAAAGTTAAGTAAGAAAAATAACTTGGACACAAAAAATGAAAATAAGATGACAGAATAGGATCAAACATATTAGTTATGACAATAACCTTAAATAGCTAAAAGATTAACTTATTTAATTAAATGGAAAAACTGTGTGAATATAATCAAATGCAAACAAACTATAGGAATCCAGAATAGGATAATACATAAACAATGTAACATAGAAAGCTTGAAAACAAAAGGACTAGCATAAGTAAATTAGATAAAATCTAATAAAATCAAATTAGAAGTTGTTACATTCATATATGGAAAATTAGATTGCAAGACAAAATGAAATGTGACTGATGCTGCTTTGTTATATTGATGAAAGGTATATATAACACAACAGAATGTTATTCAGTGTTGATATGATTGTCAGTTCCATGTATCAACTTCACAAGATTATGGTATCCACTTGTTTGGTCAAGCAAGTGCTGGCCTGATTGTTACTGTGAGGGTTTTTCATAGCTGTAGTAACAACCACAATCAGTTGTCTGCATCTACAACCAACAAAGATGACTGCCTTTAGCAATGTGGGCAGTCTCCTCATCCAATCAGTTGGAGGTCCTGAAAGCCAAAACTGAGCATTTCAGAAGTCAGGAAAAAGAATTTCTGCCTCTACTTCAGCCAGCCAACTTCCCCAGGGAAATTCAACTTCACCTTCATTGGAGTTTCCAGCTTGTGGCCTGCCCTAGGGAATTCAGGCTTGCCAGCCCCTACAGTCATATGAGCCAATTCTTTCATAAATCTCTTAAACAAAAATATGTAAAGTCTTGGTCAGTTTCTCTGGAGAACCCTGACTAATACAGATCATAAATTTTTAGGAATATAATATAACAATGAATTGTTTAAACAAGAGTTAAACATTGGGAGACAAATTGATAGAAGAATAAGAGTGAAAGCCATTTACATGCCTCTCTATATCTTTGATGAATAAGTTTAAAGTAAATGTTGGGGGTTGAATTATGTACCCCACAAAAGACATGCTCAAGCCTTAATTTTTTAAAAATTAAAAATTTTTTTGTCAGTTTTCTGATACATATTAATAAAGCATAAATCCATCCAAACAGTACAATCAGTGGTATCTGGTGTAATCACATGTTTGTGCATTCATCACCCCAATCACTCCCAGAGCACTTTAATTATTCCAATAATAAAAAATGAAAAGCAAGCAAACAAACAAAATAGCATTTAAAATCTAGGAGCCTTATATGTGAACTAATATGATTGTGCCTATACGTTAGGGTACATAAAAATCGGTTGGGAGGCCGTTTTTGAAATGAAGATTCTCAGCTCTTACACCCTAGATTCTGATTGAGTAGGTAAGGGGTGGAGACTAGGAATCAGCATTTTAACACTCCCTAACTTCTGGTGTAAGCAATATTCAGGCCCCTTTTGAGAAAAACTTTCTATTATAACCTTCCTCTCCTCAATTTTATATTTTACATACCTCCTTTAGAGAAGTTGTGTTACTTGCCTAAAATCATATGAATCATTGTTAGTGAAGGTGGAATACACTCCATGTCTCCTCATATCTAGTCCATCACCTCTCAGTTTCTCTATGCCTCGCCTGGTGTACACAGCTCCATTCTTTTTCCTTCGCTCTAGTATATTTGTATTTATATTTTGTAAAAACAATCCTATATATGCAATATCACCTATATTCGTGTTTTACATGGTATATTACTATTTTATACAGTCCCATGTTACAATTTTTAGCTTTCCTTCTAGTAATATACATGACTTCAGACTTTCCTTTTCAACCACTGTCATACCCATACAATAGCACTGCTAGTTACAAACACCATCATATGCTTTCACCATTTCTATTCATTTCCAAAGAATTATAAACAACCTTTTTAACAATTCTGCACAGATTAACCCTCAGCTTACCATTCTCTACCCTCCTATTTTCTGATGACCTATATTCTAATTATTAACTCTATGAGTTTACACAGTATATTTAGTTAATAATAGCACAGTCATACAGTATTTGTCTTTTTGTGTCTGGCTTGCTTCACTCAACATAATGTACTCTAGGTTCATCCATGTTGTCATATGTTTAACGACTTCATTTCTTCTCACTGCTGCATAATATTCCATCATGTGTTTACTCCACAATTTGTTTATCCATTCATCAGTTGATGGACACCTGGGTTGTTTCCAACTTTTGGCAATAGTGAATAATGCTGCTAAAGAATATCGGTGTGCAGATGTCTGTTCATGTTCTTCTGGGTATATGCCTAATAATGGTATTGCTGGGTCACATGGCAAGTTTATATTCAACTTCCTTAGGAACTACCAAACAGTCCTCCACAGTAGCTGTACCATTCTATATTCCCACCAACAATGAATAAGCGTTCCTATCTCTCTACATCCTCTCCAACAATTACACTTTTCCGACTTTTTAATAGCAGTTAGTCCAGTAGGTTTGAAATGATATCTCATTGTAGTTTTGATTTGCATTTCCCTAATCACTAGTGATGTTGAACATTTTTTTCATGTGTTTCTTTGCCATTTGTATTTCTTCTTTGGAAAATTGTTTTTTGCCCATT
>JAQZBX010055121.1:0-18494 GCA_029593785.1 Cabassous unicinctus | reverse complement strand
CCCAGCCTTTAGCATAGTGGTTGTGGTGCTTAGTAGATTGTCAATGTAGTTAATGAATGGGCAAATAACTGAATACTTCAATCAGTGTGAGAGGACTTGAGGTGGGTCTTGAAGGAAGACCAAGATCTTAATCAGTAAAGTATAGCAGAGAGAAGGAATGGGGCAGAAATGTCTCTGCAGGAGTCCAGACCAGAGGTTATACAAGGGAAAGTTTCTGTAGAAATGGTTCCCAAACTTTTTTGACCAGACTGACTTAGGCAGGGCAAAAGATTCCACAAATGCTGATTCTACTCATTACACTTTTCAGTAAAAACCAACCAACCAACCAACCAACAAAAACTCGTAAAACAAAATTCAATAACCATCTATGGAATTTTCATGTGATTATCCTAGAAAGACTGATTCAAAGACTTACATTTTTAGATCAGTTTGCAGGTGTCCAGTGAACCCTTGTCACTGATTAGTGGCCTAAGCACTCTGTTTTGAGAAACATGCAATTAGAGCATGTAAGTGTTAACTTTCTTGAGCTGGCAAAATGAAGAAGACCAAATATTAAGTCCTTAAGACTTTGGTATGAAAATGTAAAAATCAAGAGCATAGACTCTGGCCTGGCAGACTTTAAATGAATTAGAAGACATTCAAAGCCATCTGGGACCAAGAAGGAAAAAGACTTAAATTCTGGAATTATTTCTGTCTAAATCAGGGTTTCTCAACCTCAGCAAAACTGATATTTTGGATTGGATGAGTCTTTGTTGTTGGGGGCTCTCCTGTGCATTGTAGGATGTTTAGGAGCATCCCTGGTCTCTACCAAGTTGTGGCTACCAAAAATGTCTCCAGACATTGCTAAATGTTCCATTGGAACAAAATCACCCCCTGTTGAGAACTATTGAGCTAGATGAAAGCACCCTGTCCTAGATGAATTAAATGCCTAAAAAGTCTCTAATGTAATTCTTTTCCTATAAAACTGAGGCAAATAAAGGACTGTTTGAGCAAATAATGCATATGCGTTTGAGAAAGCTTGTTTCTAAGATAAATAAAAGTGCTGCCAGACATGAATGCTAGATGATGAAAAGGCAAATGATGAACTATGCCCGTTATGATCACACACATTCACTTCAAAAGTCCAGACTTCAAGGTCTTGGGTCAAGTTCAGGCTCACTTATTGAAATAAGCTCACTTGATGATGAAAGGTGCATATTTAATGGCAAATTACAGACATGATTACCTTTAATGAATGATTCTGCATTCATTGGACAGAATCCAATGAATTGGACGGAAGAAAAATTGCCCATGATAAAAGGGAAAAGGCCCTTGAAAATCTGGGATCCCTCCCAAGTGACTACTCCCCTCAATAGATACACATTGTGTTCTATCAGTTCAAAAACCCTCCGAAATTTGCACATTCAATATCTTTCTACCAAAACATGTAGATTTCATATCATTTGCCTCTGTTTATCCTGTCCTCAAGACATTATTTCAGCATTTGGAAAAATAATTGCTATTTCCAACTAATATTTGGGAGTGCATAAATTGATCCCTATGGAAGAGATAAGCAAAGAGATGTATTTCTCAACAATGATGGTTTCACAAAATATTTTTCCATAAAATAATCACTCTATTTTTCCTGATTCAAGAAACTGTTTCCTATGCCAAAGTTAGATCCTTTTATAAAACCATTTCTGATAATTTATTAAAGGAAATTTATTATGAGATTCAAAAATACAGATGAAATAAATTTATATTTTAAATGTTCATGTTTTAGGGGAATTATTGACCAAATATTAGGGAAATAGCCTTATCCTTGTCTTTTTTAAAATGTTAAACATTGAGTAAAAGTTTCAGAACCCCAGGAGATAAATATCACCTCAGTCAAAAGAGATTTTCAATAAAGTCCATTAATTTCCTATTCATGGTAACATTAAGTAATAATCAGATATAGGACTTCTATTTGTAGCCACATGATATACTACATGTCCTGAAAGTTCTCCCAATACACAATTGCTAAAAATTCTAGATAAAATATATCAAACATTTAAAAATATATAGCCAAGTTAATAAGAAAGTGGTAGAAATCCCTAGGTACCAAAACTTAGGAGGCAGCTGGAAATAAAATGATCATCTGAAGTTGTGGCTATGCTGGGGGCCTTTGATGATTTCCATAACCAAGGGAATAGGGTTTTATGGGACACATAGGGACAGGAGGCAGCGCTTTGGGTCCATAGTCAATGAGATGTTGGGCACGGTATTGAACATAGCACAAATGAAGCCCAGACACTGAAAGGAATGAGGCAATGAAAGTGCTCATCACACACAGTCCCCTGCCTGAAAATTACAAGAAAAAGAACATATCTTGATCTGATATATGGGCATTAAAAAAATTCTTTCCTGAAAACTTATAATAGGTTACAAAGAAATGGTAGAAATGATGGGGAAAGGTAACAAAGACATAATTTTAAAGAATAAATACTTGGGAAGCGGGTGTGGCTCAGTGGATAGAGCACCCGTTTGCCATATGAGAGGCCCCAGGTTCGCTTCCCGGCGCCTCCTTGTGAGGGCAGGCCGGCTCGCGCGGCCCCGTGGGCTGATGCGGCAGGACCTCACAGCAAGGGGGAGATAAGCAGACACAGAGAAGACACGCAGCTAATGGACACAGCAGCACAAGCAGCAAGGGGGGGATAAATAAAATAAAATAAATAAATCTTTTAAAAAAAAAAGAATAAATACTTATCATATTGAACTATTAAATAGAATTCAACAAGATAACTGTCAAAATATTTTCGGTGCTGCCTGAGCATCCATCTTACTTTGGCTAAGTCATTTGCCTCAACACTGACCTTCAGCCTCGTTAATAAGCAACTTTCCACCCCTGGGGGACAACTCGTCCAGAGCCCAAACCTGCATCTGTGGCCACCACTCACACCGCCCACACACCTCACCCAAAACCCGCAGAGGGTCCCAGATGATAAGCTCACCTTCCCCACAGCCCTCAGACCCCATGTCCCTTTCTCTTTTCAAGCGTTTGCTTTAACTAACCAATCTTTGACTCCCGTGAGAAATCTAACCTCTACCCCTGCACCACAATAAAGGCACAAGCCAATGGGTCCCTCTTGCTCTGCCTGTGTGCTCGCCACCTGCTGGTTTAGTCACTCCTGACAATTGCTCTTCCCGTTGATACCTCATGACACTTCTCTCTTCCTGGGACCTGTGAGTAACAAGCTATGTTTGCTCATACATTATGGTCTCAGTTTCCCATTGTGTCACACTTGACCTCCACCCGGACCCAAATTTTAAATCGAACTTAACTAATTCGAAGCAAAATGGCACAAATAAAAGGAATTGAAATCAAAAGAGGTTAGCACATTGGGAGTAAAAAGGAAAAGAATTAAAACATATAAAGGTGATTTAATAAAAAGCAAAAATTCATATAAAATGAATAGATTATCAAAGGGAAGCCTTTTAAAAAACATAAGGCTTAGAAAGTAAAAAACTAGAAAATAGGATACTAATTCATAGAAAAATAATTTAAAACAGGCTAAACAGATTAAGAGTGCACAAAACTGACACAGAAATGCTAAGCTACAAATAATTTTAAAATGTAAATATGTACCCAATCAGTGTGAAGAAAAAGAGCACCCACACAACCAATAGCAGAGAAGCCGGGAATTCCTAACAGAGTTGAGGGCTGTGGCCACTCCCCCAGGGGAAAGCCTGGGCAGAAAGTCCTCAAAGTCATAGAGGCTATGGGGGCAGAGCTCAAATTCCAGGGATCAAAGCCCTACCCTTTGCTTATTTACAAGATTACCTGAAACCCAAGACACCCTGTTTTAGTTTGCCAAAGGGCTACCAATGCAAAATACCAGAAATTAGTTGGCTTTTATAAAGGGGATTTATTTGGAGTAAAAGCTTACAGTCCCAAGGCCATGAGCAGTCCAAACCGAGCCACCATAAGAGATGCTTTCTCACCAAAGCCAGCTGCCATATGTTGAAGCAAGATGGCCGGCGATCTCAGCAGAGGTTTGAGCTTAGCTGAGGGCAACGAGGCATGGGGCTTGTCTCTTTCCAGGCCTCCTATATCAGTCTCGGCTGTTCTGCTTTCTTCCCGAGTTCAACTGTAAGCTATCAGGCATATAGCAGGGCTCATCAACTCTTGAGCTGCTTTGTGGGCCCAGCCTCTTGGGGCTTCATACTTAAGCTATCCTCTAGTCCTCTTTTTTTTTTGGATTCATAAAATAATCTCAAACTGCTACACACCCCTTCAGTAAAAACACACATGTAAAGATACTATGTCTACTAGAGATAGGGGCTTCTTCAACATCACACAACTGATAAACGACAGAGCTGTTACTTCACCTCTGCTCTTCTGAGGCCAAGAACATAGATTACTGTCATTTCCCTGGATTCACATCTTAATAATAATAAAAAACAGGGTAAAGCAAATAAAGACAAAATACTGTTTATTGCTTTGTTTTTTATTGATTTTCTTGGATTGAAATCTAAGAAATGTTATGGTTCTAGTGAGAAGAAAGCATTGGGTAAGATAAATGCAAACCCATTTGCAAATACTGAAGAGAACAGAGCTGGGTGACGTACTAGAAGGGAATTAAGGGTAAAGGGGGCACAGGGGCAGGCAGAGTCCACAAAGGACTGCAGAGGAAACAGGCAATGTCTGTGCTCAACCAAGTACTATCAACCCTCCACAAAATGAAAAAATAAAGGACATTGTGATGAAATTTTCAGAAAGCTAAGATTATGCTAATTTGGGAACAATCCCTTCATTAGAGATTATTTCCTTCCTGCTTTTTTGGTGTTACCATGTCCTTTCTCTTATAAAATGAAGATAAGAAGGAACCTTTGTCAACACGATAAAGGACATATATGAAAATCCCACACTAACACCATACTCAATGGTTAAAGACTGAAAGCTTTCCCTCTCAGATCATGAAAAAGACAAGGATGCCCACTGCACCCATTGTTATTCAACATTGTACTGGAAGTTCTGGACAGAGAAATTAAGCAGGGAAAAAAAGGCATCCACGTTGGAAAGGAAGAAGTAAAATTTTCCCTATTTACAGATGACATGATCTAATATAGAGAATATCCTGAAAAATCTGCAACAAAGCTACTAGAGCTAATAAATGAATTCAGCAAAGTGGAGGGTTACAAGATGAACATGCAAATATCAGTGACGTTTCTACATACTAGTAATGAATTATCTGAAGAGGAAATAAAAAAAATAATTCCTTTTACAATAGCCACTAAATGAATCAAATATCTAGGAATAAATTTAACCATGGATATATAGGACCTAATATAATAATAAAATGTTGCTTAAAAAATGAAAGAAGAGGTAAATAAATACGAATGATATTCCATGTTCATGGATTGGAAGACTAAATGTTAAGATGTCAGTTCTACCCAAAGCAATTTACAGATTCAATGCAATCCAAATCAAAATACCAACAGCATTCTTTGCAGAAATGTAATAGCCAATCTTCAAATTCATATGGAAGGGTAAGGTGCCCCGAATACTCAAAACCACATTGAAAAAGAACAAAGTTGGAGGACTTACACTTCCCCCATTTAAAAACTACCATAATCAAAACAGCATGGTTCTGGCATGAGGACCAACATGTAGACCAATGATACCAAATTGAGAGTTCAGAAATAAGCCCTCCCATCTATGGCCAATTGATTTTTGACAAGGGTGACAAGTCCACTCAAATGGTGAAAGAATAGTCTTCAACAAATGGTTCTGGGGAAACTGGATATCCATGTGGAAAAGAGTGAAAGTGGACCCTTTACACCATATACAAAAATTAACTCAAAATGAATCAAAGACCTAAATATGAGAACTAAAATTCTAAAACTCCTAGAATAAAACAGGGAAACATCTTCAGGATCATGTAGTAGGCAATAGTTTCTTAGATCTTACAACAAAAGTATGAGCAACAACAACAACAAAATAGATAAACAGTACTTTATCAAAACTAAATACTTTTGTGCCTCAGAGGACATTATCACAAAAGTGAAGAAACAACTTACAGAGTGGGAGAAAATATTTGGAAACCATATATCTGATAATGGTTTAATATCCAGAATATACAAAGAACTCCCATAATTCAACAATAAAATGACAAGAAACCCAATTTAAAAATGGGAAAAGGACTTGAATGGATATTTCCCCAAGGAAGATATACAAATTGCCAATAAGCACATGAAAAGATGCTCAATCTCATTAGCCGTTAGGGAAATGCAAATCAAACCACAATGAGATACCATTTCACATGCAGTAGAATGGCTACGATTTAAAAAATGGAATACAGCAAGTGTTGGAGAGGATGTAGAGAAATAAGAGCTCTTGTACGTTGTTGTTGGGTATGGAAAATGGTGCAGCCTGCTGTGGAAAATAGATTAATGGTTCCTCAGAGTTCATTGGATTCACCCAGGACAACTAACAAAGAGATGATGATGGACAATGCCCATCCCAAGTAACAGAAAGTGTCTGCAACTGCAAGCTAGATAGTTCCATCCATCTGCCCCATGGGATCTAAGCCTCCTCTCAATTAGAAACAGACTGGGCATCACCATCCCAAAATCCTCAGGATTGGGGAATGAACAATGGACTAGAGTAGACTTACTGTTATTCTGTTATAGACATTATTATTCTAGCAATGGAAGAATTTGTATCATTTATATAAAGGCAGTGACCACCAGAAGTTCTGAGGGGAGGGAGAGGGAAGAATAGGAGTAATATGGGGACATTTTCATGAATTGGAATTGTCCTGCATGACATTGCAATGACAGATACAGGCCATTATACATTTTGTCATAACTTATAAAATTGTGTGGGACAGAGTGTAAACTATAATGTAAACTATAGTCCATGGTTAGTAGCAATGCTTCAATATGTGTTCATCACTTGTAACAAGTGTACCAAACTAATGAAAAATGAAAAATGCAGTTAATGTGGGAAAGTGTGGGAGGGGTGGGGTGGGGCATATGGGAATCCCCTGTATTTTTTTATGTAAAATTTATGTAATCTAAAGCTTCTTTAAAAATAAAAATAAAAATAAAAATAAATAAATAAATAAACCCCATTAACATCCTGAGCCTGCCTGCCTTTGTTTGAATGGTATAAAACACTGAAAGTTTCCCCAGTTCAGGGAGACAGATTTATGGCCAATAGGCCTTCTGATCTCCTTGCTTTGTGCTTGGTAATAAACTCTTTCTCTTTTTGAAACCCCTGTATCACATAATTGGCTTGTCCATGGGCATGGGGCAAAGAATTCCCACATCAATCTGTATCAAGCAAAGGTAATTTGCGTGTTTCTAGGAATTTGTCCATTTCGTCTAGGTTATCTAATTTGTTTGTGTACAGTTGTTCATAGTATCCTCTTATAGTCCTTTATATTTCAGTGGGGTTGATAGTAATGTCCCCCTTTTATTTTTTTTATTTCAGTCATTTGTGTTCTCTCTTTTTTTCTTCATAAGCTTAACTAAAGTTTTGTCAATTTTATTGATCTTTTCAAAGAACTAACTTTTGGTTTTGCTGATTCTTTCTATTGCTTTTTAAAAAATTCTCTATTACATTTATCTTCTCTGTAATTTTTGTTATTTCCTTCCTTCTGCTTTCTTTGGGTTTAGTTTGCTCTTCTTTTTCTAGTTCTTCCAGTTTTAAGGCTAGTCTCTGGTTTGAAGTCTTCCATTTTAATGTAAGCATTTAAAGTTATACATTTTCCTCTCAGCACTGCCTTTGCTGCATCACATAAGTTTTGGTATGTTGGTTTTTCATTTTCATTTGCCTCAAGATATTTCCCAATTTCCCTTGTGATTGCCTCTTTAACCCATTGGTTGTTTAAGAAAACATTGTTTAATTTATACATATTTGTGAATTTTCCATTTCTCCCTCTGGTATTGATTTCTAGATTCATTCCATTGTGGTCAGAGAAGATACATTGTATGATTTCAATATTTTTAAAATTTGTTGAGACTTGTTTTGTGACCTAAGTTATGGTCTATCCTGGAGAATGATCCATGTACACTTGAGAAGAATATGTATTCTGTTGTTGGGGGATCCAGGGTATATCTTTAACCCCACTAAGCCTCTCTCTCTTTCTCACCACTTCTCTTTGTGGATCTTATAGTTTCTGCTCTTGCTACCAACTAGTCTACTCTTTGCCTTGATTTCACCTTCCTCAAAAGAAGATCTAATTGGTCCAGTTAATTTTCCCACCAGGCCACCTCAAAGGCTGGTGAATCAGCTTGTAGATTGGCCATCCTGAGGTCAGATTCCCCACTCCCATGTCCCAGTCAGCTGTAGCCAGGAGATGGTGGTCACATGGTACCTACATGACAGCTCTCAAGAAGGAGGCTATGGGAGTGGCAGGCATGCTAAGCTGGTTGGACAGGGTGTAACTGAAGGTTGTGCCTTGGACTGGCTCTCTGAAGCCTCAGCTCCCTTTATAAACCTTAAAGCCTGGCTCTCTCTCATGAGTTTCCCTCAAGCCCTTGAGAGGCCTCTGACCCACAGACTAGACCCAGCGCTTCTGCCACAACTCCATACTTCCAACCCCATGGCAGGTGTTATCAATTGATCATAGCCCTCTATCAGTGTAATCACTGAGCACAGGATCAGAACAGACTTAGAATCATTCTCAATCGGGCGCCCCAGGCAGCCATTGCTCAGTGATTGCAGCTGATGTGAAAGAACTAGCCGGGGTGGGATGATCTTTAAGTTTGCTTCAGGTACTGGCATTGCCTGAGTCTGAGTCAGCACCCTGCCCTCCCCTTGTAGCAGAATACTCAGCCACGGAGGGACCTGTAGCAAGTGTTTATTGGTCCTGGAAGAGAGGTTCTAATTACTCATAACCCTTAGGATATTGGCATCAGCCAGACTTGTGAGGGAAGCACCCAGGCCAAGAGCAAGGCCGCAGGTGAGACACTGACTCCCTAGTTCTGGGTTTGAAATTTGTCACCTGGTCTCCTTTTGTCTCTGTCTCTTCTGGGAGTCAAACAGGCAGCTTCTCCACACCACAGAAGTGCTCTTCAGCCACCTCGAGGCCTGCCCAGCGCTTTGAGAAGATGCTAAAGCACCAGCTCTGCAGGCTGCCCCTGTGCTTTCCAGGGATAAATATGTCTGTCTGGGGAAGCAGCCATTGTTTCAAATGGGGCCATGATGCTTTTAGAAATAGCAGGACTTCTCATAGCCTTAATATGGGCCATGAATCAACAAGAAGAGAACAGAGTGTTCAAGGTTTCCTCAAATTATTTGACTTACTTTGTCATATGGACTACATTGCTGTAAAAAAATTTCACCTACTTGTGGGGGAGGCAGGTGACAGAAATGAGGGAAAGGAGCTTGTGTGTAAGGTAAACAGGCCGTGGTTTAAAGGATCCTAAGGGAAGAGCACAGCACCAGACTAAGGCAGGGCAATGCCCTCAGCTCTGGCCAAATTTTGCCATGCCGGAGAGCAGGCCTAGTGTTTCCAGATTTGTTTAATCACCTGTGAGGACCCAGAATAGGGTCTATGGAGAACCTACACTTGCCCATGTCACCCTGCTCCATTGTCACAGAAACCTGATGGTTCCTAGCCAGCCCTTTGCATTTCTGCTATTCTGGGCCTGGTGGGGACTCCCAGTGACCAGTCCAGATGCCTCTGAGAGGTGGCATGGGAAAAAGGTGGCATGGGCCTGGATGTGGATCTCTGGTCAATTCAAATATTTCATAGCATTTTCTATAAATCAAAATGAGAGCCAAAGCCCACCTGAGCAGTCTGAAACGTGTAACTGGACTGGAGCTGTGGAACCTGCTGTGGGAACCTGCTCTGCAGACATGGAGTGGGCAAGGGCCCATGGACAGGCAGGCCCTGCTGGAAAGTTCACCCTGATAGCATCAAACGTTTCACCGGAGCCTGGTGGCAGGTTGTAGACACAGGTCAGTACAGGGCACCAGGCAGCATAGGTGGCAAACAGCCAGGGGGCCTGCAATACAGGTGCAGCAAAGGTGGGCCTCTCCTTGAGAGGGCTGAAAGCAGGACCTCTGGCCCTGAGAATCTGGAGCACTGGTCCAGGGCAATGCCAAGGTCACAGCCAGGCTGGCCTCCCACTGTGAAGTCCAGACTTTTCCCTCTCCTGGATGGTCAGGGATATGGCCAGGTTGTCAACACAGAAGGTGGGAGTGGGGGCTAGAATGGGGTTGGGCTGTGGGCAGAGGGAGAAGTCGGGCTGGGCCAGCTGCTGTGGGGAGACTTGAATCTCTGGTTAGGCAGCAAACACATAAAACAGCTCCACAATCTGGACCACCTTCTTCCAGTGACTCTGGGTTTGGCTTTGGCACCGCTTCCTTCCAACATGCACTTACTGCCATCTTTAAAAGTCAGTACTTTTAAAGTCATTTTCATAGTTAGCTTCCTGAGGAACTGCCAAACTGTCAGTAAACTATGGACTTTAATTAACAATTGAATTATAGTCTTGGTTCATCAATGAGAACAAAAGTGCCATACTAATACAAAATGTTAATAATGGGGAAAACGTGAGATGGAATGGGGGGATGTACACGGGAACTCTGTACTTTGCATGAGTTTTCTATAAATCTACAACTCTGCTAAAAATAAATGTTTAAACAATAAAAAAATGCATACATATAAAAAAGAAAGTTAAATATAGAACTACTACACAATCCAGAATCCCACTTCTAGGTATATACCCAAAAGAATCAAAGCACGGACTTGAACAGATACTTGCACAACAATGTTCATAGTGACATTATTCAAAATTGTCAAAAGGTAGAAGCAACCCAAGTGTCCATAGATGGAAGAATAGATAAATAAAATGTGAAAAAATTAGAATATGCAAATTTGTAGAGTCAGAACTTAGACTACAGATTACCAGGAGCAGGGTTGGAGATGGGGAATGGAGAGTTAATGCTTAATCAGTACAGAGTTTCTGTTTAGGATGGTGGAAAATTTTGGTACCTGTGGCAGTTTGAAGCTTTTGTGGACCCCAGAAAATTATATTCTTAAGCTACTTCATTGCTGTGCATGTAAACCTATTGCAGGTGGGACCTTTTCATTAAACTGATTAAATTCACTTAAGGGTCTTTGATAAGACTGTGGGACCCTGGGTGGGTCTTAATCCTCTTACTAGAGTCCTTTATAAACAGAGGAATAAAAAGCTTCAGATACAGAAAAAAACTGCAGAGACAGAAGCCTCCAGAAATTGAAATCAACCAACCCAAGAGAGAGAAACACCATAGATAGAGCAACTCAAAGCTGAAAGCAGTGAGGCCCAGAGGATTGGGGAAAGATGAGGGATGCCGCCATGTGTCTGATCGCCCACAGCTGCAGTTCAGGGAGAACGCATCTCTGATGATGCCTTGATTTGGACACTTTCACAGCCTCAGAGCTGTAAGCTTTTAACCTAGTAAATCCCATTGTAAAAGCCAAGCCATTTCTGGTATATTGCTCCCAGCAGCTTTTAGCAAACAGACAGACATTGGTACCAAAAGGGTTGGGTGTGTGCTGGTATGTAAATACCAAAAATGTTGGAATGGTTTTATAAATGGGTAAGGGGTAGATTTTGGAAGAATTATAACATCCTTGATAGAAAAGGTCTAGATTGCTTTGAAGAGACTGTTGGTAGAAATGTGGATTCTAAAGTTACTTCTGGTAAGATCTTAGACAACAATGATTAATGTGTTATTGGAAACTGGAAGGAAGGCGATCCTTGTTTTAAAGTGGTAGAGAACTTGGCAAAATTGACTCCTGATGTTATATGGAAGGCAGAATTTGAAAGTGATAAGTTGGATATTTAGCTGAGGAGACTTCTCAACTAAATGTGGAAAGTGTGGTCTGGCTTCTTGCAACTTATAGAAAACTACGAGAAGAAAGCGATAAACTGAGAAATGAACTTCTGGGCACAAAGAAACAAGAAATTGATGAATTGATGGTTTGGAAAATTCTAAGCTTCTGGAAAACAAGTCCCCAGAGAATAGTGCTCCATGTGAGGGTTTAACAGAACAGGGAACCAGTCAGTCATTTCAGTGCATGTCAGGATTGGAAATGCAGTTATCCAGAAAGAATTTGTGGAAAGTCCTACTGCCTAAGGGTTGGGACCCCTGTGTACTACATGTGAAACCAACAAGTTTTTTGTGGGATCTGTATGAATGGAACCACTGCCAGACTGGACTAAAAGAGACAAGGAAAGGACAGATCAAAGGAAAAATGACTTCAAAGGCAGAACGATGGAAGCTGAGGTCTGGACTGAAGACATCTTCTCAGGCCTAGAAGGCAAGCCCACCTATGCATGTGGAAAGGGTGAGTATGCTCCTGATTTAGAAGGGGCAGACCTTCTGCCCCACTGTTCAGGAAGAATGTTACCACCCCAAGTTTCTCAGATGCCTGGGGGATTGCAGAGAGGTGGACTGCCACACTGATGCTTGAGGAGGGTGAAGTCTAGAGTCTGACCACCATCCTGATGTTTGATGAGTGTGGAGTCAAGAGCCTGAATGCCTTGATTTGAACCCCAATGCTTGGAGATGTTGGAGTCTTCACCGCAGCATTTGGGGAGAGCATGGCCACTGTGCAATCCCTTGGAAAGGGTGGGGCTGCTGCTCTAACAGACCCAGAGGACAAAGCATCATTCTACAGATGACTCTCAGACCTTGAAATCTAATGGAGTATGCCTTTCAGGGTTTCAGAGTTGTTTGGTTCCTGTGACCCCTGTTTTCCTTCCAATTTCTCCCTATGGGAATGGGAATGTTTATCCTATGACTGTCCCTCCATTGTATATTGGAAGCAGATAACTTGTTTTCTAAGTTTCACAGGTCCACTGCCAAAGGGGAATTGTGCCCCAGGACAGGCCATACCTAGAACTGATTTTGATGAGACTTTGTACTTAATATTGTTACTGAAATGATTTAAGGCTTTGGGATATTGTGGTGGAATGAGTGTATTTTGCGTATGGAAAGAACATGTCTTTTTCGGGTCCAGAGGTTGGAGTATGATGATTTGAAGCTGTATTGTATCCCAGAAAAATAATTTTCTTTTTGGTTTTGGAAATTCTGGCTTCTGAAAAATGAGTCAGAATAGTGCCCCATGTGAGGATTTAACTGAACATGGAACCAGTCATTCCTTTCAGTGTAAGTCAGGATTGGAAATGCATTTATCCAGTGAGAATCTGTGCAAGACCTTACTGTCGGATGGCTTGGGCCCCTCCTTCCTGCATGCAAAACCAAGTGTTTTGGGAAATCTGTATGAACGGAACTACTGCCAGCCTTGACTGAAAGGGACAGAAAAGGGAGAGCTTGAAGGAAAAACAACTTCAAAGCCAGAACCATGGAAACTAAGTTATGGACTAAAACCATCTTTTTACGCCAAGAGAGGACACCACCCATGTGTGCAGAAAGAATTGGAGAGGGTGGGCCTTCTGCCCTGTTGTTCAGGAAGAGTGTGGCCACCCCAGGCTTCAGAGAGTGTGGGGCACATTCCCTGTGGATTGGGGAGAGTTTGGTTGCCACCCCACTGTGATAAGGGGGTTGAGCCTGTGCCCTGGAGATTGGGGAGAGTCTGGCCATCACCCCAGTATTCTTGGAGGGTGAGGCCTAGAGTTTGGTGGCCACCCAGATGCTTGAGTTGCCGAGAGCGTGGCTGCTGGACAAGCCCTTGGAAAGGGTGGGACTGCTGCTCCATCCAGCCCCAAGGATAAGAAACCATGGTTCTATAGGTAACTCTCAGACTTTGAAACCTAATGAAGTATACCCTGCAGATTTTTGGAACTGTTTGGGATCCATGACCTCTGTTTTCTTTCCAATTTCTACCTATGGTAATGGGAACATTTATCCTGTGACTGTCCCTCCTTTGTATATTGGAAGCAGATGTGTTTTGTATGTTTCACAGATCCACAGCCAGAGGGGAATTTTGCCCCAGTACAGACAAGCCTATAACCAATTTTTTAAAACAAATCAATTTTATTGATACATATTAATAAAGCATAAATTCATCCAAAGTGTACAATCAATGATATTCAGTGTAATCACATATTCATCACTTCAATCATTCTTAGAGCACTATCATTATTCCAATAATAATAATAATAATAAACAAACAAAACTCACCATCTCTCAATCTCTCTATGCTTCCCCTGCCATACATGGTTGCTATTCTTTTTCCTTCTCTCTAGTGTATTTGCATTAATATTTTGTGAAAACGGTCTTATATATGCAATATCCCCCATATTCATGTTTTACTTGAGGTTTTACTATCTTATAGAGTCCATGTTATAGTTTTTAGCTTTCCTTCTAGTAATATTCATGACTTTAGACTTTCCCTTTCAACCACTGTCATACCCATTCAATAGTACTCTTAGTTACAAACACCATGATATGCTTTAACCATTTCTAGAAACAAGCCAGGCACAAAAGGACAAATACTGTATGATTGTGCTATTATGAACTGAATATATTGCGTAAACTCATGGAGTTAATAATTAGAATAAAAAAGAAGGAGGGTAGAGGATGGAAAGCTGAGGATTAATCTGTGCAGAATTGGTAAAAAGTTGTTTGCAAATCTATAACCGATTTTGATGAGACTTGTATTTAATATTGTTACTGAAATGATTTAAGGCCTTTGAAATATAGTGATGGAATGAATATATTTTGCATATGGAAAGAACATGTCTTTTTGTGGTCCAGAGGGTGGAGTGTGGCAGTTTGAAGCTTTTGTGGACCCAAGAAAATTATATTATTATGCTAATCCATTCCTGTGCATGTAAACCTATCGTAGGTAGGAACTTTTGATTAAATTACTTCACTTAAGGGCTTTTGATTAGACTACAGGACCCAGGGTGGGTCTTAATCCTCTTACTAGAGTCCTATATAAAAAGAGGAATAAAAAGCTGCAGATCGAGAAAAAAGCTGCAGAGACAGAGAGAAGCCTCCAGAAGTTGAAGTCAATATATCCAGAAGAGAGAAATGCCACAGGTGGAGGAGACTGAAGCTGAAAACAATGAGGTCCAGAGGAGAGGGGAGAGACAAGCAGACACTTTCTTGTGCTTGAGCACCCACAGCTGCAACTTGAGAAGGAAACATCTCTGATGATGCCTTGATTTGGAAACTTGAACGGTCTCTCGGAACTGTAAGCTTTCAACTTAATAAATCCCATTGTAAAAACCACCTCATTTCTGGTATATTGCTTTGTCAGCATTTAGCAAACTAAAACAGAGTGAATGGTTGTGATGGTAGCACAATATTATGAATATAATTAACACCACTGAATTGTATATTTGAAAGGGTTAAAGTGGGAAATTTTAAATTATATATATGTTATCAGGATAAAAAATTTAAAAACCCATATAACTGTACAATACAAAGAGTGAACCCTAATATAAACTATGTACTATAGTTAACAATATAATTACAATATTATTGTTTTATTAATTGTAACAAAGGTACCACACTAATGTAATATGTTAATAATAGGGAGGAGTGGGTCTATGAGAACTCTGTACTTTCTGCATGATTTTTCCATAAACCTACAACTGCATTAATAAAAAAAATGATGACCAAATAGATGGTCTCTAAATGTCTTTATTTGGCAAAGTTAAAACTTGTCCACCTTAAACCAGTCAATCAATGTATTATTACTGTTATTATTGTTGTTTGGGAAAGATACTGGTCTGTTTAATGGCAAAGTCTGCATATTCTTCAATTGGGAGACAAAAATGGCAAACCTCAACAATCAACAACATCCATGTTGTGTATGTGTGAGTGTAGATGAATGAGAAAGAAATACACAAAAAGGAAAAATAAAGGGAGAAATGAAAGAAGGCCAGTATGGGATGTGGGTATTTTAGGAAGGCATTATGGAAACAAGGAGGGGAGAGAGTTGGATGGAGAAGTCTGGAGAGCATTAATACCTTGCCTTAGCTCTGTTAATATTGATGCTTTCCTTGGCCTGGATTGTCCTGAAAAAGCAAAGCCTGGGACAAGGGTTTTCATTCGGATAGTTTATTTTAGGAAGTGATTCCAGGGAACATTAATGGGGATTCAGAGAGAAGATAAAAGAAAGGAGGGACCTCCATGGGCACCCAGGGTTCAATCTCATGGGACCTCCTGGGGAGCTGTTTAGAATGCACCTCAGAATTGTATGCCAAAGGCACAGAGAGGGAATATTTATCCACTGGCTCACATTCTCCAAGGGTTGAGGGTTGCCCAATGGGTGGTTAACTCATTCTCACTTCCAAATTATGCATATATGAGTGTCAAGAGGGTTTCCACAAGCATCCCATACAGTGGTGTTAGAGAAAGCCTGGAGGAATATGTTTCAATCGGTAAATGTGGCAGCTACATTTCAGAGGTAGCACAGCTACCAAGCTGTAGAATGTTTGAACTTTTAACAATATTCTGACCTCTGAACTTTCTGCCTCTTGTCTATAATAATTTGAAAATAAGTCTTAGGCCAAAATGATGCTTTTCCTATGAAGCCAAAGCTAGCATATTGCAATGGCCACTTTCTAACACAGTTGTCGATGTATCCTCTGTAAGCCAGGTGGTATTCTTGGTGGTAAACATGTACAATAAATTCTGCCTTTCTTAAGAAGAAAAGAACTTGTTGGAAGGGTATGTGTTGGTTCGCAGAATCAGTGGGAAGACTAAAGAACTAGGCCAATAAATAAACAGAAACCAAAGTTACAATTTTGGCTGGGATATCCTGAAGCAGCTTAAATCAATAAATGTTTATTTCTCAAGCCACATGTCCATCTTGGGTTGGGACAGGGGCTCTGCTCAGTATATTTACTCCAAAACCCCAGGCTGATAAAGCAGCCACCATTTCAAACATTGCCAGTGGCCATGCCAGAAGAAAAAGAGAACAGGAAATGATCTCACTCTACCAAATAAATTCTCAACCCTAAAGTAACCATGTCACTTCCACCCTAACTCATTGGTCATAACTGTCACATGGTCCCACTCAACCACACAACAGCCAGGAAGTGAAATTCTACTTCATACCCAGAAAAAGGAAAGGACTAGAAATAAACAGCATTCAAGAATAGTCATGCAGAAGGAAAATTCCCTGGCGAAGGTACCATCAGCCACTGTTGGCCACCACTAACTGCCCTGGCTTCTACTATCACTCATTCTGAATTCAAATTCTGGGCAAGGATACCTAATTACCATAATTGTGTTTGGGTCACATGACTGTAACCTAGCTGCTAGCTCCTGTCTCCCATCATGTGGTTGTGTTAATTCAATGGCAGATTCTCCAAATGTAAGAAGGAAGTTTAGATCCTGAACAGTTAAAAGGGGGAAAATGTCCACTACATGATAAATGTCCAATACACTCAAATTGTAGATTAGAATAGGGAAAAATACATAAGTGGTCCTATCCAAAGTGTCATCCTTATCTGCCCTCTGGTTAGTGTGTAAACCATTGCTATCTGGCTCATTCACGCATATCTGCATCCATATGTTTATTTAGGCACCGAATGCTCACTGAGATCTCACCTGCTACCAGGCACTCTGAAGATACCAAGATGAATAACATGGTTGTCTAGATGCTTATATTCTAAGAAAAAGGATAATCAATTCAATAAATAATTACAACACAGTGTGATAAGTCTTTATACAGAGATTAATGCTGAGAGGTGATGTTGGCACAATGTAGAGAAACATAAAGTTAATCATTAAATTTGATGGGGATAGGGTGCACTAGTCAGGGATGGCTATTCTGGGAAGAAGGTATTGTAGGAAGGGATGGAATTGCACAGTACCTCCCTTGAGTAATATACTATGTTGGGGGCATAGAAAGACAGTGAGAGCTGAGGTTGGAGAGGGAGGCAGAGGTCGGATTGGAGAAGGCCTTCCTTAGCCATGCTAAGCATGAGCTTTGGCCCATAGCTGGTGGGGAGTTCTGACATTGGGAGTGGGATAGTTGTACCAGACTAGGGAAGGAGCGAGCTACGACCTGGAAACTGGTATCCCTTAAGATGGGGCAGGAATTTCCGAAGGACAACCAGACAGGAGGGGGTAGAAGACCCAGATGGCATGTTCAGAGCCAGTGAGGCCCAGAAAGATAAGTAAAGTTCATTCCAGCTGTGGCAGGGGCTCTAGCCGTATGTGCTAGTTCCAGGGTGGGGGTCTCAGCCACTGAACTGGAGTCAGAGGAGTGCCCATGGCTGGAGGGTGTGAAGTAGCCAAGGCCCACCAGTTGACAGTAGGTAGAAGGCAAGGAACTGGTGTCAGGGGCCTGGGGCTTGGAGCAATGACTTGAGCAAGGCAATGGTTAACACCTGGAAGCTCAGTTCAGGCACCCACCAGGATAGTCAAAACAGAAGAACAGAAAACTAGCAAAAGGTCAGACTCCTAAGAGGGAAAACTTGCTGGCCCAGAGTTTATCTCTTAAAGGGACAGGCACAACAGAGTCTATGAAATGTGAGTGAACTGACTCTAGTCCCAGCCTTGGAGGAAGGATCAGAGGTATTGGGTATATTACCAACAT
>JAQZBX010055120.1:0-18494 GCA_029593785.1 Cabassous unicinctus | reverse complement strand
AGCTGTAGGCTGGAGGGCTCGTTTCTTTCCAGGCCTGCTCAGCTGCTCAGGGCTCTGGTCACTTTAGCTGCAAACTATCAGGCGAATGGCTCATCTCTCTTCCTGGGGCCTCTGCTGTGTCTATGGAGCAGTGTTCCTCTGTGTTCTTCTCCTGTGTGTGTGTCCATTTATATAGCCCACAACGGGGATGGCTACTCAACCCTGAGTTGCCCTAATGACATGGTCGAATCAAAGCCCTAATCCTGATTTAATTAAGTAAATGTAAAACCTTTGAATTTAATACAATCTAAGGGTATCACGCCCAGAGAAACAGACCAATTTACAAACATAATTTATATCTCTTGTTTTGGAATTCATAAATAATATCAAACTGCTACAGAGTACTTTGTGCTTCTTGGACATGTATATTTAGTCTTTCATAAGAATTGGGAAATTTTCGGCCATAATGAGCAATCTGAGGAGAAAATCAAGAAAAAAAATTCCTATTTACATGGCAACTAAAAGAATCAAATATCTAGAAATAAACTTATCTAAGGATGTAAAGGTCCTGTACACAGAAAACCACACAACATTGTTAAAGGAAATCAAAGAAGACTTAAATAAATGGAAGAATATTCCATGTTCATGGATTGGAAGACTAAATATCATTAAGATGTCTTACTATCCAAATTGACTTACACATTGAACACAATTCCAATAAAAGCTACAACAGCATTTTTTTTTTTTTTTAACTGAACTGGAAAAACTAATTATCAAATTTATTTGGCAGGATAAGGGGCCCCGAATAGCCAAAAACATCTTGAAAAAGAAAAACGAAATTGGAGAAATTACACTACCTGACTTTAAAGCATACTACAAAGCTACACTGGTCAAAACTGCATGGTTTTGTCAAGAGGATAGACATACTAACCAATGGAACCGAATTGAGTATTCTGATATAGATCCACACATATACAGCCAGCTGATATTCAACAATGCCACCAAACCCACTCAACTGGGACATAATAGTCTCTTCAACAAATGGTGCTGGGAGAACTGGATATTCATATCCAAAAGAATGAGAGAGGACCACCAGCTTAAGCCCTATACAAAAATTAACTCAAGATGGATCAAAGACCTAAAGAGCCAAGTCCATAAAGCTCCTAGAAGATAATGTAGGTAAGATCTACAACACCTTGTAACAGAAATAGTTTCATAAACTTTACACCCGAAGCATGAACAACAAAAGAAAAAATAGATAAATGGGACCATGTCAAAATTAAAAATTTTCGTGCTTCAAAAGAGTTTGTCAAGAAAGTGAAAAGGCAGCCTACGCAATGGGAGAGAATATTTGGGAACCACTTATCTGACAAGCATTTAATATCTAGCATATTTAAAGAAATCTTACATCTCAAAAATAAAAAGACAACCCATTTAAAAAACGAGCAGATTTGAATAGACACTTTTCCAAAGAGGAAATACAAATAGCTAAAAAGCATATGAAAAGATGCTCAACATCACTAGCTTTAGGGAAATGTAAATCAAAACTACAATTAGACATCATTTTACACCTATTAGACTGGCTGCTATTAAAAACAAAAACAGAAAACTACAAGTGTTGGAGAGGATGTGGAGGAATGGGTACACTTACCAGTGCTGATGGGAATGTAGAATGGTGCAGGCACTGTGGAGGATGGTTTGGCGGTTCTTCAGGAAACTAACTATAGAATTGCCATATCTAGCAATCCCAATACTAGAAATATACCCAGAAGAATTGAAAACAGTGACATGAACAGATATATGCACACGCGGCATTGTTCATTATTCATTAGTGCCAAAAGTTAGAAGCAACCCAGGTGTCCATCAAAGAAGGAATAAGCAAAATGTGAGAAATACATACAATGGACTATTACTCAGCTGTAAGAAGGAATGAAGCATAGACACATGTGGCAAATTGGATGAATCTCAAAGGCCTTATGTTGAGTGAACTAAGCCAGTCATCAAAGGAAAATATTGCATGATCTCATTGAGGATCATGCAATTTCCTATAGTTATCAATAACTAATTATTGAGCAGACTCACAGAGGTAGAGGCTGGAAGATAGGTTACCAGTAGATAGAAAGGGAGTAGAGAGAGTGAGCCAATGCTCAATCTGGGCAGAATCTATGATAAGGTGGATGGAGCAGGTTTGGCAGTGGATGGGGGTGATGGTGGTGCAGGAATGTGAGTAGAGTTTATGGTGTTGTAGTGTGAGGGTAAGTGGGTTTGGAGTGGTGGATTGGGTTATCCAATTGAACTCTGGAAGGTAGAGGGCCATGGTTGGTAATATAATTGTGGGAATGTTCTTTTGGCAACTATGGCAGGGGAGGGTCACTGGTGCAGGGTGTCGGTGATGGGTGGATGTGTGGGGAAGGGTGTACCTGGGGCATCCTTCTAGGGAATATGAATGTGTTCTTCTTGTCATAGGGTATTATTTCAGTGGGTGGATACCCAAAAAATAACCAACAAAATATTAAATTCCCCTCCTGGGAGTCCTGCTACATTCTCAAATAGAGAGGCAAGAATCTCTTGGGTACATAGGCAGTGCCTAATAAAAGAAAACAGACCAATATGCCAAGCCCTCAATATTAATGCTTGTCCTTATGAACCTTATTCTTGTAAACTTGAAACTTAGCCTAGTAA
The DNA here is from genome assembly GCA_029593785.1 of Cabassous unicinctus. Lineage (NCBI taxonomy): Eukaryota > Metazoa > Chordata > Mammalia > Cingulata > Chlamyphoridae > Cabassous > Cabassous unicinctus. The sequence goes on along the minus strand of JAQZBX010055120.1, from coordinate 15,833 downwards.
TATATATTGCCTAAGAGTTACCTCCTGAAAATCTCCTTGTTACTCAAATGTGTCCACTCTGTAAGCCAAACTCAGCAAATAAACCCATGACCTTTCCCCCGGCATGGGACATGACTCCCAGGGATGAGCCTCCCTGGCACTGAGGGACAAATACCAAGCACCAACCAGTGATGCATTTGGGAAAATACCTTGACCAAAAGGGGAAAACATTAAATAAAAAAGAGTTTTTATGGCTAAGAGGTTTCAAAGTGAGTGGGGAGGTCATTCCAGATGTTATAGATGTCTCAGGCAGATCTCACTAACTGTCACAGTGAACAAAGCCTCAAACGGGTGCTCTTGAGGGGTCTAGAGACATCCAGACACTATAGGCAAGGCACACAACCCCTTGAAATCAGCACCCTGTCAGTGGGCCTTACCTTGGAATATATGACAACCTATTTATCCAATGTAACAGAGTTAGACTCATTTATAATTTCCTTTCACATGAATCGTTTACCCCTTTTATTTGAGCCTATATTTAGCACTATACCAATTAAATATATGTCTTGGAGACTTAAATCTTCAGTCTGTTCATATGCCAGTTGAGCCCTGAATCTCCAAAGAGTTGCAGCCAACACCTATTCTCCACTTCATCGGACTTGCCCAGGACAACTAACAAAATGAGGATGATGGATAACCACCATCCCAAAAAATAGAGTATGTACAACTGCAAGCAAAACAATTCCTTCCCTCTGCCCCATAAAATCCAAGCCCCCTCTCAATCTGAAGCAGAACAGGCATCACCATATCTAAATCCTCAAGGTTGAGGAATGAACAAAATTAAGGGAGGAATGCAACCATGGGCCAAAGTAAACATTATTATTGTAGTAATGGAAGAACATGTAACATTTATATAAAGATAGTGTGGCAGTTTGGTATTGTTTATGAATTCCAAAAATAGATATTGGATTGTGTTTATAAACTGGTCTGTTCCTCTGGGTGTATTAGAGTGTATTAGATTCAGAGGTTTCACTTTTATTTTATTAAATCAAGATTAGGGCTTTTATTTGGCCATGTCATTAGGGCAACTTGGTTTGAGTCCCCACCCCGCCCCCCTTTGTGGGCTATATAAATGGATGCTCAATCAAAGACAGGTAAGTAAATACACAGAAGCAGATATGCAGGAAGAGAGAGTGCTCCATAGATATGGCCCCGGGAAGAGAGATGAGCCTGATAGCCTATAGCTGACCTTGTGGAGAGAACAGAGCAGCTGAGCCTGGAAAGAAATGAGCCCCAGGGAGAGTGACAAGCCTTAAGCCAGCCTACGGAAGAGATCGGAAGCTGGGACCACGGAGTCTTAAGAGGAAAAAGGCAGGCTGAACCCTAGCAGACATCACCTGCCATCTTGCATCAACACGTGGCAACAGACTTTGGGTGAGAAAGTACCTCTTATGGTGCCTTGAGTTGGACTCTTTGAGGCCTGGTAACTATAAGCTTCTACCCTAAATAAATACTCTTTATAAAAGCTAACAGAGTTCTGGTACTTTGCATCAGCACCCCTTTGGCTGACCAATACAGATAGTGTTATGAGGTTCTGAGGGGTGGGGAAGGGAATAATAGGTGAAACATAGGGCATTTTTAGGGCATTGGAAATGTTCTGCATGATAGTGCAATGATGGATACAGGTCATTATACATTTTGTCAAAACCTATAAAATTGTACGGTGCAAAGTGTAAAACAAAAAGTAAACTATAGACCTTGGTTAGTAGCAATATTTCAATGTGTATTCATCAATTTTTTTTTAAAGATTTATTTTTTTTATTTATCTCTCCCCACCCCCTCATTGTTTACACTTGCTGTGTCTGTTCATCTTCATTTCTTTAGGAGGCACAGGGAACTGAACCTGGAACCTCCAACATGGGAGGGAGGGACCTAATCGCTTGAGCCACCTTCGTTCCCTGCTTTGTTGTATCTCTCGTTATGTTTTTTCCTCTTGTGTCTCTTGTTGTGTCATCTTGTTGTGTCAGCTCACCGTGCCTGCCTGTCACACCAGCTTGCCATCCTGCTCGTCCTCTTTTAGGAGGTACCGGGAACCTTTGCTCCCTGTTTTGTTGTGTCTCTCAGTAGGTTTTTTTTTCTTCTTGTGTCTCTTGTTGTGTCATCTTGTGTCAGATTGCCACACCTTCTTTAGGAAGCACTGGGAACCAAACCACAGACCTCCCATGTGGCAGGTGGGAGCCCAATCACTTGAGCCACATCCGCTTCCCTGTATTCATCAGTTTTAACATATGTACCACACTACTCTAAGATGTTGTTAATAGGGAAAAATGTGGGAGGGGGAGAGGGCTATATGGGATTTCTTTATACTTTCCATGTAACTTTTCTGTAATCTAAAACCTCTTTAAAAATAAAACTTATTAAATGGGAAAAAACAAACAATGAATAACTGATAAATAGCTGCCTGATCTCAAACTATAACACTGGGTCCAACTTTTCCTGTACCCTTAGGGTAGCCTGTATTTAAACTTTCAGATTTACTTAGCTTTTCTTCATCTGTTTCTTGCCCTGGATCTGCAAAAAAGTATTTATAATTTCAGTTTTTTGTGCAATTGTTTCACCTCTTAAGGGAAAGCTTCCTTTTTTCTCTTTCTGCTCCAGGAATCTTTACCTGTTCTTTTTGTTTTTTTATGCAGAATTTTTCCTCAGCTCCTATGATTTGTTTAAATTCTCTCCCTTACTCAGTGCCCCCTTTTCCTTACACTTTTCAGTTCTGGGACCTGTCCTGTATTACAGCAGCTCTATTCCCCCGCCCCCGCCCCCCAATCCTCGCCCCCTTTTTTTTTCTGTGAGGCTTTTATGCCTCTGGTTTCTTCCCGGTTAGCATATCCTGCCCAGGAGAACCAGATGGAGTCAATCCAGAAAGGTAGGTGTGGTAGTTTGGAATTATAGGTACCCTCCAATTTTATGTTCTTAAAGTTAATCCATTCCTGTGAGTGTGGGCCTATTGTAAGTAGGACCTTTTAATGAGGCTACCTAAGGTAAAAGTTTGACACACTGCAGTTAGAATATGTCTTAATCCTCTAACTGGAGTCCTTTATAAATGGAATGCCTACAAGAGATAGAGATAAAGATAGTGTTATAGAAAAATAGAGCACCGAATATGAATGAACTCTTCTTATATTCAGGTTAACTGGCAAAAGTTTTCTCCCAGTTTATCATTTGTCTTTTGACTTTGTCTTTCTCTATGTAGAAATTTTGACACATTTATTTAATCAACTCTGTCAGGCATTTTCCAAATTGATTCCAGATTTCTCTTCCACCTAAGACAATGTTCCTCACAAAGATATACAAATAACCTTCTGTTGTTGTGGGTTTTTTTACATTTAGATTTGCAATGTAATTCTATAGATGAGATTGGCATCTTACTTTATTTATATTCATATGGATAGCCAATCATGCAACACTATTAAATACACCATTTCTTTCTCCTCTAAACTGAAATGCCAACCTTCAACCTTTGCATATGGATTTTCATATATGTAAATCAATATATTCTGAACATTCTAAGTCTCTTTAATCATACTCACCTGTATGTATCAAATCATATATATGTATATTTTATCATAGTGCCTATGCAATGTTGTAACACCTGGAAGACAAGTTACCCCACCACTTCTTTTCCAAGCTATTGTTGTCAATTTCCTGGAATATTTATTTATAAAATCATTTTGTCCACACACACAAAAAAAGTGCATTGAGAACAGTTCTGGGAAGATGGTGTCAGAGTAGATCAGGCAGGGTGCAGCTCTTACTAAACAGGACAGAAGGGGACAGAAGTTGTCCGAGATACTGCTTAGGGGATCTACACACCAGGAGATTGTAACAAGCATCGTCCAGGAGGGATTGGGGACAGAGAAACAAGGAGGCCAAAAGGAAAACTGTGAGTTACTAGCTTCTGCACCTTAGATGCAAGGACACAATCTGGCTGAATGTGAAAAGTTGGGAAAAGATATTCCACGCAAATAGTAATCAAAAAAGATCTGGGGTAGTGATAGTAATATCAGACAAAATAGATTTTAAATGCAAAACTTTTAAGAGCTGAAGAAGGCCACTATGTATTAATAAAAGGGACAATTCACCAAGAAAATATAACAATAATAAATATTTATGCACCTAATCTAGGTACCATAAAATACATGAGGCACACACTGGCAAAACTGAAGGAAGAAATAGACATATCTACAATAATAGCTGGAGACTTCAATACATCACTGTCAGCATTGGATAGAACATGTGGACAGAAGATCAATAGGAAACAGAGAACCTGAATAATGTGATAAATGAACTAGACCTAACAGACATTTATAGAACATTACATACCAAAACAGCAGGATATACATTCTTCTAAAGTGCTCATGGGTCCTTCTCCAGTATAGACCATATGTTGGGTCATAAGTCAGATCTCAATAAATTTTTTTAAAAGTTTGAAATTATACAAATCAATTTCTCTGATCATATTGGAATGAAGCTAGAAATCAATAACTGATGGAAAAAGGGAAAATTCACAAATATATGGAGATTAAACAATACACTCTTAAATATTCAATAGTTCAAAGAAGAAATTGCAAGAGAAATCAGTAAATATCTCAAGATGCATGAAAACAAGAACACAACATATCAAAACTTATGGGATACAGTGACGGCAGTCTTGAGAGGGAAATTTATAGCCATCATTGTTTACATTAAAAAAAGAAGAAAGAGTTCAAAGACGTCATACATGGAGGAACTAGAAAAAAAATAGCAAACTAATCCCATAGTAACCAGAAGGAAAGATAAAACAAAGATTAGAGCAGAAAGAAATGAAATGGAGTAAAAACAACAATAGAATCAACAAAACCAAAAGTTGGTTCTTCGAGGTCAACAAAATTGACAAACCATTAGCTAGACTGACAAAAAAAGAGGGAAGATGTTGAACAGAGCAGTTGATGGTAGCAGGTGTCTCTATCTTATTCTTTACTCTAATGGAAATGCTTCTAATGGCTCACTTCTAAATATAATGTTTGCTGATTTCCTTTAACTGATTAACCAAGATTCTTCCTATTCCTATGATATTAAAAGTTTATTAGGAATTGGTTTTGAATTTCACTGGTTTCTTTTAAACTACATTAGAAAAAAATATAACCTGTAAAAATGTATTAAATTGTTTACTATTTTTTTTATTATGTCTGACTTGGATAAATTGAGGACTTTCTGAGGTTCATAATTAAAAGTATATAAACTAGGGGAGTGGATATGGCTCAAGTGGTTGAGTACCTGCTACTCACATGGAAGGTCCTGGGTTCGGTTCCTGGTGCCTCCTAAAAACAAAAACACAAACAAAAGCAAACAAACAAAAAAACCAACTCAGGGGATCCAGTATGGCTCAGTGGTTGAGCGCCAGCTTCCCACATATGAGGTCCCAGGTTCAATCCCTGGCCCCACCACAAAAAAATAAAAAAAGTATATAAACTATATATACACCTGATAGTTTTAAACACACTACATTAAGTGTACATCCCCACCTTTTAGTAAGTTTTCTTTAAAGTCAGTCTTAACTCCAATTGTTATTGCTGCACAATTATTTTCTATGGGTAGTAAAGTATATTTTGTTTGAAACTTTTAATCTATATGCATCTTTTTACATGAAATATGAAACTGATTCTTTTACATTTCAGATTTATCATTTTAAGGTTTAATGAAATACAGTCAGTTCTGCTATAATATTTGTTTTGAAAACATAGATTTGTTCCAGTGTGATTGATGTATTAGAGAACAATGTGAACATAACACAAATACACATTTGCTTAGGTGTGATTTTGTCTCTGAGAAACACTACTGGGGCAAATTTGCCCCTGGCGGGACATTTGGCAATATCTTGAGACATTTTTGATTATCATGTATGAGAATGGGGTGCTACTAGAATTTAGTGGACAGACCCCAGGGATGCTGCTTACCATCCTGCAATGCACAGGACAGTCTCCCACAACAAAGAATTATCTGGTCCAAAATGTCAACAGTGCTAAGGTTAAAAAAAGTTGTACTAGGTGAATACAGAAGACTGCACCCAGCTTATCTGAGCCATGTTGGAAAAAACAAAATGCATACATGCTCATCCTTCAAACATCTACCAGCTATTTCAGTTTATACCCTGTGTTATGAGCCTTACCCATTCACATCTGGTATTACAACTTTCTCATTTCAGATATCCTTAGTTCCACCACCTCAAAATACCTTCCAATCCTTTTTAAGCCCACAAGCAAGCTTCAGGCCTTTTTAAAGGCAAAGTGACATATTTATTATAGTATTTCTGTATTTCCTAGCCATTTATCATGTGTAAACAGTGCTACTATTTTTGTTAGGGGTGTGTGTGTGTATTTTTTTTTTTAATACACCACAGACTATGTTATTGAGTGTTGTTCCCTAACCACATTTTCCCCACAAGCTTTTTAGTTTGTTTTGAATGATTTTGCATAGCACTGTGATTTTCAGAAATGCATATAATGTGCTATAGCAGAACTGACTGTACATTTTTATTTCTTTGTTAAATGTATTTGTTCTTGTTTTTTCTCTAATTAAATTCTTTCCTTTTTAAATGTCAAAAAAAAAATACTTAAATATTTATTACTTTTCTAATTTCCAAAAGTTCAAAAGATACAGAAAATTAGAGAGGATATTGTAACAAGTTTTCTTGTATTCACCACTGATTTAACAAATTTAACATTTTTGCTCCAGATTCCTTTTTAATAAAATCAATAGAATTTGACAGATGAAACTGAAGACCTCTTGGCCCCTTTTTTCAATCCTGTTCTATTCTCCTACATTCCCAGAGGCAAACATTTATTATGAATGTAGTGAATATCTTTTCAGCTGATGTTTGTAATCTTTTTTTTTTTTTTTGAAGATTTATTTTATTTACTTATCCTCCCTCCCCCCTTGTTGTTTGCAGTCACTGTCTGCTCGTCTTCTCTTTAGGAGGCACCAGGAACCAAACCCGGGACCTCCCATGTGGTGGGTGGAAGACCAATCACTTGAGCCACATCCACTTCCCTGTAATCTTTTAATACATCTATATCTGCAGTCAAAAACAATATATAGTATGGCTTTGTTTCTTTTATACATAAATGCTTTATTATTCTGCACCTTGCATTTACTCTCAATATTGTTTGAGATCTATCCATGTTGATAAAGAACTAATTTATTTTAATTTTGTGCTTTTTTTGTCTTGTTTAAAGAAATTATTTTCTATACTGAGGTCACAAAGATATTTTACATTATCTTTTCAAAGGTAAAGTTTTGCTTTTTAGGTTTCAATTTTTAATTTATCTAGAAAGTAATTTTCAAATTTTATACATAATTATCTACCTTAATTTTTTTTCCACATGGAAACTCAATTGTCCCAACATCATTTTTTGAATAGCCCATTCTTTGCCTATTAATTTTTAAGGCCACCAGTGTGGTAGACTAACGTCCCCTGATACCCTGGGTCTGTTTCTGTGTTCTCTGTTCTGTTTGCAGTGCTCTATGTGACTATCCCTGCACAAAACAACACTGCGTTAAGTCTTTAGGTTTATAGTTAGTCTTCTTATATCATAGGGCAATTCCCCTTTCTTTTTCTTTTTCACAATCACATTACTCATTTTTTTTGCCTTTATATTACCCAAATGAACTTGAAAATCTCTTCATATAAAAATATCAAAATCTGACTGTGATTTTGATGAATCTGGTGAATTTACATATTAATTTGGAAGAAAAGTATCATCTTTACTATTATTCTTCCCATCTCTGGGCATGGCGTATCTCCCATTTTGTGATAATTTTCTCCATAAAGTAATTGTACATCTTTTGTAGAATTAATCCTAGGAAATTATGGTTTTGTTGAGATTGTATTTTTTAATTCATGATCCGATTGATTCATTTAATAATCAGCAATAATGCTCAATATGAAAATTTAATAAAATATAGGAAAACATTAATGAAGAAACAAAAATCATGGCCCACTACCTCGAAACCTCAATTTCCCTATTCTTCAACAAAACTATAAATGTGTAAACTATTTAGGTTTTTATATCCTTCTCTAGTCCTCCCTTCTTATACTCAATACGAACTTAATCACGTTAGCAACAATTCTGACCTTTAATCTGCTGCGGTCTATCATTTCAGCCATTCAAATTCTTAAAATCTTTTTAAATTTTTGTTTTGAAGTCAGTAATTTTATGATGGAAATCTGTCGAGAAGAACACATATCCGGCCTCCAATCCATTTCTATTCCTCCCCTAGCCCGCCCCCGTCACACCCGGGCCGTCCCTCCCAAGTCTCGTCCTGCTTCAGGGTCTAACACCGTCCACGCTCGGCACTGTCGGGGGTTTGGCCACGGACGAGGCCCTGGACAAACGGCGGCCACCGGCTCCATCCACAGGCCACGTCTCACACTCGGAGCCCGACGCGAACACACAGACTCCGCCCTACCCATCCAACGCAGCCCAAATTGTGGGCCCGCCCGGAACACGAAGGCACGCCCCCGGCCCCAAATCTGGGCGTCCACGGGGAGGCGGCCTTTTTACCGGAGCCGGATTAGCCATGGCCTTTTGCGGTGTCCGTTGGCACGGTCCCGGAATGGCCGACTGTCCCAGCTTGTTCACAGGAAACTTCTCAACGAGCCCCGCCTCCCCCTCTGCCCCGAATTTCTGGCCGAGCCTGGGGACCTCGGTGCACCCTGGGATTCTCCAACTGGCTCTTTCTGGAAAGCAGCGGCCGCTCAGCTCTCACTGCGCCTCCACCGGGAAGGAAGAGCAAGAGCAGTTTGTGTTGCTCAAGACCAGCTTATACAGGGGGAGGCTTCGCATCAGTTCTCAAAGAAGCGTCCTCTTGAGCCCAGGACTCTCAGGCTACAACCGACCTTTATTTGGGAGAGATCCTTGGACTAACTTGGTATCTCCAGGAGACTTAAAGATGGGGTGACCCAGGGCAAGACCAGCTTTTCCCACATCCCGCCTCCTTCGCAAAACAAGAGTTGGAGAAGGAGCATGAAAGCGACAGAAAGAGAAGAGGACAGAAAAAGGGGGAGAAATACACACACACACACACACACACACACACACACACTGAAAGAGACAAGGAGGGAACAGAGACAGACTGAAAGAGCTGAAGAGAAAAGAGAAAAAGGCAGACAAGAAGAGAGGTTCAATCATACACAGAAACAGAGATTGAGAGAAATATGGAGAGAGAAGGAGTGTTTGATTTTGTTTTCTCCCCAGAGCAGACCCTGAATCAAAGATTTGGTTGAATGGGTTCATTTATGAAGTGCCAGGAATCAAGTGAGAGAATTGGGAAATGAGACCAGAAAGAAAAGATAATAAAGGGGGCAATTAAGATTCAAGCCTATTGCTCACTGTGAGAAAGTGTAGAACACACTTGAGAATTATCCCACCAAGGGGTGAGGAGGCTGGGATATTTATCCACCAACTCCTGTCCCTCACTGGTTGAGGGCACTTCTGCTGCACAGAGGCTGAGCTATGTACTTTGGCCATAGAATGTTAGGCAGAGATGATCCCTGCTTTAGCCAAGTGTAGACAAAGGATAATGGGTGAGGCAACAACAGCATCTACTGGGAGAGAGACATGGAGATGGAAAAAAACAGAAAGGAGGAAATGGAAACATGAATGTAGAGACACAGAGAAAAATATAGGGAGAGAGTTGGAGGGAGAGGATTGAAGAAAAACACAGAGAAATGGACAAGAAAAGATACAGAGAGATACTCCAAAAGAGAGAACTTTTTTAATGAGAAAGAGAGAGGAGGAAATGGGTGGCAAGCTGTTGGTCCTCAGAAAATCAATCTCAAATTCTACCCTAGTAATATTTTAGGTGTCAGGTTACAGTAAACATAAAGGAAATGTTTGCAGCTTAGGGGGAGGACCATATAAGAAAAATAAAATAGCCCCTGTATAGGTATAATGAAGGTAAACATATGTCTGTGTCTGCTATGGAACAATGAAATGTACATTTACTTTATGGTTTAAAATCTTTTATTTGTAATAATATCATATAGTAAAATTGACCTTTTTGTTGCATAGATCTATGAATTTTACAACATATGTAAGCATGTGTGGCCACCCATAATTAGGCCACCATAATGAGGTTATTGAAAGTTTCATTGCTTTCCCTGTAGCAGTTTGGCATTATTTATGAATTCCAAAAATAGATATAGGATTATGCTTGTAAACTGGTCTGTTTCTCTGGGCATGATTAAATTATAATTAGGGCTTTGATTGGGCCACATCAGTAAGACATTGAGTCCCCACTGGGACCGATAGTCTATAGCTGGCCTTGTGGAGAGAAGCCAGCCTCAGCCCAGAGAGAAGCAAGCCCCTGGAAGAGAGGAACCCAGGAAGCCTGAACTCTTGGAAGATGTCAGCAGCCATCTTGCTCCAACATGTGGCAACAAACTTTGGTGAGGAAAGTAACTTATGCTTTATGGCCTGGTAACTGTAAGCCTCTACCCCAAATAAATGCCCTTTTGTAAATGCCAACAGATTTCTGGTATTCTACATCAGCACCCCTTAGGCTGACTAATACACCCCCATAAATCCCCTCATACTATCCCTTTATGGTCACGCCCTCCCCACATCTGTAACCCATAGCAAGGACTATATTCTCTGTCCCTATGGTTTTATCTTTTCAAGAATGTAGCATAAATGACACATTTACAGCATATAACACAGATACAATTTGTAATCCTTTGAGACTAGCTTCTTTCCAACTTCATAATTCCTTAGAGATCACCAAAGTTGTTCCATGTATCATTAATTCATTCCTTTTTATTGCTCAGTAGTAGTCTGTAGTATGGATGTGTTACAGTTTGTTTACCCATTCACCCATTGAAGGACATCTAGGTTGTTCCCACAATTTGCAATTATGAATAGAGTTGCTGTAAAAATGCAGGTACAGGTTATGTGTAAACATAATTTTACAGTTTTCTAGGATAGCTATACAGGAGTGGGAGTGTATTCAGTAATATATGATAAACTTCATAAGAAATTGACTAAATATTTTCCAGAATGGCTGTGCCATTTCACATTGCTACCAGCAATTTATGAGAGTTCCAGTTGCTCCAAATTCTCAATAGCACTTGGTATTATCAGAATGTTCTTAGGTCTGAAAAACCTACACTGCTGAACACCAATAACTGGACATATCAAATGGGAGCCTTTGAAATACTTTGCCCAGCAAAAACCATAAGAACAAAACAGTTTTATAAAGAGGACATGAATCGTATCAGTGACACAGGAGTTAGAAGAAGAAGAGGAAATGCAAACTACCATTTCTCCCTTTAATTCTTTGGTGTGGCAGATCTAGATAAGCAGAAGGCTTTAGAGATTAAATGTCTATTTCAAAAAACTAAATGAAGTTAATACCTGATACTGAGTCTGGTTTTTGTATATTGCTTGATCCTTCTTAATCATCCCTTTAATGTAGGTGTTAATCTGGTGATGCATTCTTTTTGATACTTGTTCACCTTGACCACCAAACAATTTGCTTTTACCTAGCAGAAATGGAAATTTACTTTCATTCTCATGCCACAGAAATGCTTCATTTCTTCTTCTGGTACTCATACTGTATACAGCTGATTTTTCTATTGACCACATATTGATTGGTATGATTTAGAAGCAGTTGTACCTGAAGTTCTGTCTTACTTATTTTATACTTCTAAAGGAAAAGGCTATTAAACAGGAAACATTTGGGGGCTCTTCCAAATACTAATCTTCAAGCATTGAAGTTCCGGAGCCAATAGAGTAATTTAAAGTAAACATAAAAGCTTTGTTTTTGGAGCTACTGCACCACAAAGAGAGACACAGAAATTAATGGGCATGTTTAGATAAGAGAGAGAATAGCCCATACTCATACTGCAGCCTCATCACTGATGGCTAACAAAAAGCATCAGAATTTGTGTGATGCCAAAACCAAAAGGGACACTGGAGACCATATAGGAATCCAGTTTTCTATCTTCTTTTTCCTCTTCTCTTTTAGAAACCATATGTTATAGTCACATAATAATAGTGATTGCTTTTGATTTTTAACAGCTTTAATGAGGTGTAATTGATATGCCACAAACTGTACATATTTAAAATTTACAATATGTTAAGTTTTGACATATATATACAGCTGTGAAACCATCCTACCATCAAGATAATAAATATAATCAAAAGATTCATCATACCTTCTCATTAGTTATTCTACTTATTATTGATATGAATTTCACTGTCATTGCTAGGTGTGGATTAATTTTAATATCTTGTTTAGTAACAGAAGTGCACTTTTGAACTGAGAACTTTGGCAACTTCTCAGCCATTTTCAAATACTTGGTCATCATCAGTCTTTTTTACACCCTTCCTTTCCTTAGGTATGCAGTTTCCCTTAAGCCATAGCCAGGGGCAGTGGCTGACACATTTTCTACATCCTTCTGTTGAGTGGCAGAATGCCACCCAAGCCCTCCATTTCGAGTGGTAGATGTGGATCTGCTAAGCTGTCACTCAGAGAATACCTTTAGTTTCTATTAACTGCAGCAACCACACCTAGAACCCACCTATCACTTTGCATTTTGGTTACATTTCTTGACTTTGTTGATATTTACCTTGTTTTTGGTCCAACTATAGATTTTAATTTTCTTTTATATATTATTGCTTTATGATTGGAGGAGAGATTATAGTTCAAAGCAGTCTTGATCAAAAGCCCCTCCTGATTTTCTACTTAAATAACTGTAGTTTTATAACTATTGCGATTGCAATTTATTTTATTATTCTTTTATTTTGTACATACTTTTCCATGCATATACGTGGTCTTCATATTTAATGTATTAGTTATTGTATAACTTTACATCTGGCTGATTTGACTCAATTTCTCTAGGTTAAACATTTACTTTGATTCTGTTTTACTGCTACAAATAGCCTTGATATTAATTTTTTTTTTACCATACAGTGTTTTTTTTTACTTTGTAGTACTCCCATAAGATGAATTCTATAAAGGAGATTCGTTGTGCTAAAAAAATCATTATTTTTAAAACTTCTGTTACATTTGCAGATTGTCTTTCAAGAAGGGTGAGCTCACTGCATTGAAATGAGCAATACATGTGCATTTTCTTTTCACATAGCCTCACTAGCCATGTTAACATTTCTTTATATTTATTATTTATTAATTCAATAAAATGTGTTACCATCAAATCTATTCATTTCTACACTTTTAAAACAAACCTTATTAAAAATGCTATATACATTAATCATCAGCTCCCATTCTCAACCCACATTCTATTTCCTAGTAGTTTACCTCCTTGAGTTTACTCATTGTATTATGTTCATATTAGTGAGACCATATAATATTTGTCCTTTTGTTTCTGGCTTATTTCACTCAATATATTATCCTCTGGGTTCATCCAGGTTGTTATATATATCCCAATTTCATTTATTCTTACAGCTGAATAGTATTTCATTGTGTGTATATACCACATTTTATCCATTCATCGTTGGATGGACACTTGGGCTGGTTCCTTATTTTAGCAATTGTGAATAATACTGCTAGAACATCGGTGTGCAAATGTCAGCTCATGTCCTTGTTTTCAGTTCCTCTGAATATATACATAGTAACAGGGTTGCTGAATCATTTGGCAGTTCTATGTTCAGCTTCTTGAGGTACTGCTAATCTGTCTTCCATAGAGGCTGCACCATTCTACATTCCCACCAACAGTGAAGGAGTGTTCCTGTTTCTCCACATCCTACCCAGCACATCTAGTTTTCTGTTTTATTGTGGTGGTGTTTTTTTTTTAAATAATGGCCATTCTATAAGGTGTGAAATGTTATCTCATAGTTTTAATCTGCATTTCCCTAATAGCTAGTGATGCTGAACATTTTTTCATGGGCTTTTTGGCCACTTAAATTTCCTCTTTGGAGAAAAGTCTATTCAAGCCTTCTTTCCATTTTTTAATTGGGTTGCTTGTCTTTTTATCATTGAGTTGTGTGATCTCTTTATATAACGTGGATCTCAAACCCTTGTCAGATATATGGTTTCCAAATATTTTCTCCCATTGAGTACGCTGCCTTTTTACATTCTTGACAAAGTCTTTTGAAGAACAAAAGTGTTTAATTTTGAGGAGGTTCCATTTATCTATTTTTTCTTTTGTTGCTTGTGCTTTGGATGTAAGGTTTAAGAAACTACTGCCTACCACAAGATCTTGAAGATGTTTTCCTATATTGTCCTCCAGGACTTTTATAGTTGTCCCTTTTATATTTAGGTCCTTGGTCCATTTTGCATTAATTTTTGTATAAAGTGTGAGATAAGGGTCCTCTTTCTTTTGGATGTGGCAATCCAGTTCTCCCAGCACCATTTGTTGAATAGACAGCTGGGAGGGCTTGACAGCCTTGTCAAAAATCACTTCATCATAGATGTGAGGGTCTATTTCTGAGTTCTTGATTTGGTTCCATTGGTCAATATGTCTATGCCAGTACAATGCTGGGTTTTTTGTTTTGTTTTGTTTTGTTTTGTTTTGTTTTACCACTGTGGCTAAGTAATATGCCTTAAAGTCGGGAAGTGAGAGGCCTCCAACTTCATTCTTCTTTTTAAAGACATTTTTGGCTATTCGGGGGCCCCTTACCCTTCCAAATAAATGTGATAATTGGCTTTTCCATTTCTGCAAAAAAGGTTGTTGGGGTTTTTATTGGGATTGTGTTGAAAAATCTGTAAATCAGTTCGGGTAGAATTGACATCTTAATGATATTTAGTCTTCCAGCCCATGAACATGGAATGTCCTTCCATTTAAGTCTTCTTAGGTTTCTTTTAGCAATGTTTTGTAGTTTTCTGAATACATGTCTTTTATGTCCTTGGTTAAGTTTATTCCTAAATATTGGGTTCTTTTAGTCATTATTATAAATGGAATTTTAAAATTTCCTCCTCAGATTGCTCATCAGTAGTGTATAAAAATGCTACTGATTTTTGCATATTAATTTTGTATCTGACCACATTGCTGAACTTGTCTATTAGATTTAGTAGCTTTATTATGTGGATTTTTCAGGATTTTCTAGATATAGGATCATGTCATTAGTGAAAGCGAAAGTTTTATTTCTACCTTTCTTATTTGGCTGCCTTTTATTTCTTTATCTAACCTAATTGCTCTAGCTAGAACTTCTAGCACAATATTGAATAACAGTGGAGGCAGTGGGCATCTTTGTCTTGTTCCTGATCTCAGTGGGAAAGCGTTCAGTCTTTTACCATTGTGTACAATGCTAGCTGTGGGTTTTTCATAGATGCACTTTACCATGTTGAGAAAGCATCTTTCTATTCCTATCTTTTGGGGTGTTTTTTTATTTAAAAAAGGTGCTGTATTTTGTCAAATGCCTTTTCTGCATCAATCAAGGAGATCATGTGATTTTTCTTCTTTAATGTGGTTTATTACAGTAATTGGTTTTCTTGTGTTGAAAAACACTCACATACTTGGGATAAAACCCACTTGATCATGGTGTATAATCCTTTTAATTTGCTTTTGGAAATAGAAAGTATTTTGTGAGTATTTTTACATCTATATTCATTGTAGATATTGGTCTGCAATTTTCTTTTTTCATATCTTTATCTGATTTTGATATTAGGGTGATGTTGACGTCATAAAAAGAGTTTAGTAGCTTTCTTTTCTGTTCAGTTTTAAAGAGCTTGAACAAGATTGGTATTAGATCGCTTTTGAATGATGGTAGAAGTCACCTGTGAAGCCATCTGGTCCTGGGCTTTTCATCTTTGGGAGGCTTTTGATGATTGTTTCATATTTTTACTTATGATTGGTT
>JAQZBX010055119.1:0-18496 GCA_029593785.1 Cabassous unicinctus | reverse complement strand
ATATCTCCTCTGTCAGGGGTAGGGACAGAGCCACTGCCCTGTGTAAAAATCCAAATAGTGCAAGCCAAGAATGTATGTAGTTTCTGAGAGAGACTGATGAAGCTTCATGTTCCTTCCTCCCTTGCTTAGGGCAGGGATGGAACTGAAGGTTTGGGCAACAATCTAAGCCATGTGGGTCTAAAATGATGGAGTTCCCAAGGTAGAGAGACATAGCATCAGTGCCCCTCTTCCCTGGAAAGGGGAGGGGATGGACCCTCTGGAGCACCCCAAAATCTAATCCCTGTGAGGTGAACTTGCATTCAGTTGTCCTGAGAGGCACCACCACCTCTTGTCCAGTCAGGGATGTGGGTGGAGCCACAAACACCCAACAGGCGAAAAGTAACTACAATTGCCCTGAAAGGCTGAGGAAACATCAGAACCTTCTTATCATAAGTCCAGGAGGTCAGGGATGGTGATGGAATAGAAGGTGCTAAACAAAGCACTTCATGCAGGCTGAAGGCAACTGCAGTTGCCCAGAGAGCCTGAGGAAACACAGCTCTATTCCTATCCTATTAGAGAGCAGGTACAGAGGTACAGGTGGTCTAATATCCAGTGTGTGCTGGCTGAAAGTGCCTGCAGTTGCCCAAAGAGACTAAAGAAAGAGAAGCCCCCTGCCAGCTTCTATGGTGGTGGAGAGGTGGAGATGGAATTGAAAGCACTCAACAAACCAGTTTGTGATGACCAAAAACACCTGCAGATGCCCAGAGAGGCCAAGGAAAGACAGCTCCTCTTTTATCCTATTGGAGTATGGAAATGGAGCCCCAGGTGTTCTACTATGCGGTCTCTGTCAGACAAAATTGCCTGCAGTTAGCTGAAGAGGTTGGTGCAGTTTCCACCAGCTTCATCCCTGCTGGAGGCAGGTTCGGAGCTTAGGCTAAGACTGCAGTCTGATCTGATTGAAAAGAAGCTGGTCCATAGTGTCACTATGATTTTCAATAAGCCCTGCTTCACCTCCTGGAGGGTGAGGCGTTAAATGGCAGCTGCTTGCCTCTCCGACTTGGACAGTTTCAAATTGTAGCTGCTCTTAGTATTATACTTTCGCCACCTGAATTTACTAAACAGTAGCTAAAGTCGGTGGCCAACCATCACTTCCTCCCTGTTTTGGGAAATACAGCTTCCAACTCAAGCACTGAACAGCTCCTGAGGAGGCTGGTGCCTCCGGTGGAGGATGGCATGGGCTTTCGTGGTGTGGAGTGCTCTGTTCAAGCAACTATATTGTAGATGGGCAGGTTCCTCCTATTCATTCAAGGATCTTGCATGGTGCCCTTCTGGTCTGCTGGGCCCCTGAAACAGGTGCTTTACATAGCTCAAGGTGTTTAATAACTGCCCTGCAGGATGAGAGGACTCTTGGAATTCCTTACTCAGCCACCATCTTGCCTCTCCTCTCATCCATTTTTTTTTTTAACATACCATAGTTTTCATGTTTTAGCTAAGACATTTTTGCCTAAACCAATATCAATATTCATTTTGTGTTAATTTTGGTAAATAGTGCAAGGTAGGGATTGATGTTCATTCTTTTTTAGTATGGATAGTCAATTATTTTGGACCACTATTACATTAGCTTAATGACTGTAGCTATATAGTACATGTTAAATCAGGTATGATAGATCCTACAACTTTGTTCATCTTCAGAGTTTATTTGGCAATTCTAGGTCTATTTGCATTTCCATTTAAGTTCCAATAAGCTCGTCAGTTTTTACATAAATTGTTCTTGGATTTTATTTGGGATTTCACTAAATCTAGAGATTGATTTGCATAGAATTGAAATCAATGATATTTAGTCTTTCAATCGACGGAAGTGGAATGTATCTCCATTTCAATGTCTCTTTTAAAACTTCTCTAAGCAAAATCAGAAGTTTTCAGTGCATAGGTCATTCACATATTTTGTCAGATTTAGGTGCAAATATTTCATATTTTAGGTGCAGTTTGAATTTTCAATTACTGTTGGCTTTCTGTTAATATACTAATATATTTGAATTTTGTATGTGGCTCATTTACCTGAAACACATAAAAACTCTCATGTTAATTCTGACTTTTTAAAAAGAAGATATATACTTTTAGCAAAGATGATCTTGTTGAGGCAAGACCATCTTTCTAATAGATCTAAGATTTTATTCTATTTTTGGCTTACCTGCTTGGCCATAATCTCCAGTAGAATGTTGAATAGAAGTGGCATGTGCTGATGTCCTTGTTTATTCCTGATCTTAGGGGTAAGATAGTATTTTACATTAAAGATGATGTTAGTTTTAGTTTTTTGTAGATGTCTGTCTTAGTTTCCTAGGGCTTCCATAACTAGTACCAGCGTCTGGGCAGCTTAAAATAATGGAAATTTATTGTCTTACAGTTCTGGAATCTGGTAATCTGGAATATATTCATAGCCGTTTCCAAGCTTCCTGGGAAGCCTGTAGGGTTCAAACAATGATTTCCTGGCGATTCATGGCATTTTTTGCCTCTGCTGCATGTCCATTTTCACTCTGTTTCTCTGCTGTGTCCAATTTCTCTTCTTTTAAAGACATAAATCATATTGGGTTAGGGCCCATCTCAGTTCAGTTTGGCCTCATCTTAACTAACATCTTCAAAGATCAATTTCTAAATTGGACTAGATTATGGTAGGGAGCTAGGCCATGAATATATATATATATATATTTCAGAAAACAAATCAACCTATAACCATGCCTTTAATCAGAATGAGAAAATAACTTTTTTTTTTCCTCGTGTGCTGAGAATTTTTACTGGCATTTGCTGTTTAGTTTTTCAAGTACTTCTGTATAATTTGACATGACTGTTCTTATGCATATTTTACATTTTTAGTTTCAAAATGTGGTGAAATACATTGTTTTACAAATATTTATTAATGTCACCACTAAATAATTGTGATTTTAATAATTTCTTAGCAATGTATATATATTTAACTTCTTTTTCCTGACTTTTTGCACTGGCAAGGACATCCATCTTTTTTTTAAACTCAGGTTCCACATTCACTTTTTCATCCTAAGTAGTTTTGTTTATAGGGTTATTCAGAAACCTTTTCTCAGATTAAAAAATTTCCCTTCTATTCCTTGTCTCATAAGAGATGGGCCATCAAGGCTTTTGAAATTTTCAGTGACATTTTCTCTATTTATTAATATCATAAACTACTATTTCCTCTTTCCTTTGTTAATATGTGAGATTAGAAATGAAATAATGAAATGCCAATGATATGAATCAGAACTCTCAGGCCACATACTAATGATTTTAAGAATTCAAATATTTCTGAAGAACCACAGTAATAGAATGAGTGCTGGAACCTAAAGCAGAGCTCCTCAAGCTCTTTCTTTACACATCAGAAAAACCACTGTGCAAAGAATATATGTGGGGCTTGAAGTACTATCTGTGGTTTGTGTCATTTATATTGAAGGACATGTTTAGGCCACAATTTCACAGGTAGCTTCCATTATTTGTCTTTCATCAACTTCTACAATGCTTTATATAACACTAAGATACCTACTAAGATTCTAACATTGCCTGAAGTGAATAATGCAAGAGGATAGGAATTCCTTCCATAAAGCATGTTTATCATGACATTTTCCTCTGAGTCACTTTTCAAATTTTCTTTAAGTTCAATTATTCTCTTCTTCCTTCAATCTTTTGTAGTCATTTAATCCATTTTCTACTTTTTTGAAGTTAGAATATATTTCCTTTTCTTGATTATTGGTTTTCATATTGAATATATCACATGCAGATTTCAAATTAAACTTTACAAAATATTTTCTGATCCAGGGCATTATTGTCTGAAAAAGAGATTTATGTTTAATTCTATCAATATATTTACAAACTATATTTCAATATATTTTAAAAACTATTCATTGAAGAAAGTCAAAGTAATGTTTGGCACACAATGAATCAGTTAAAGTTACAGAATTTTTCTCCATTCCCTCTCCCTAGCAAAATGAGTTCTTCCCACGTACATAGATACTCAGTGACTCAGATCATGGTTACAGACCATTGTTCTGTAATGTAGGATTACATTTGGTTTGTGGACCTAACCATATACTAGCTATCACTGTGCAGGTGTTCAGAGCCATTTGATTTTGGAAATATTATGTAAACTTGCTCGTCCAACTCCATAGAATTAACATGATTTTGTTCCTTTTCATTATCAATCACAAACAGTTAACATAAAGGGAAGAAATTTCAGTGTTTTTATCTGTGCCTGGTATATTACTGTCCCAGTATTGCCATAACAAATTGCCACAAATTGGTGCTTAGACAACAGAAATCTCAAAAATTGCAGGCCAGAATGTGGAAGCAAGTTGTTTCAGGATTGTTTCATTTCAGAGGCTCTGAAGTGAGATTCTATTCCACATGTAATAATGCAATTGCTGGGATGAAAGGTAAATCAATTTTACCTTTAAATGTACTGCTAAGCTACATTCTAGGGTTGCTGCATCATTTTCCATCACGAACAGGAAGATATGAATGATACTCTTTCTCTGCATCCTCGCCAGTCTTGTGTTACCACTATTTTATTTTACCCACTCTAATAGATGTGCAGTGAATGTATTGTGATGCCAATTTGCATTTCTTTAATGACTAATGAGGTTCATCTTTTCATGGGCTTATATGCTATCTGTATATCATTTAACATGAAATAAATATCTGCTCATGTTTTTAGTCCATTTTCTATTGAGATTGCTTGTTTTTTGTTATTTTAAAGATGAGTTTTGAGAGTTCTACATTTATTTCAGATGCAAATATTTTGTTGGCCTTGTGATTTGCAATATTTCTTCCATTGTTTAAAGTGTCTTTTCATTCTCTTATGACAATCTTCATTTCTGTACTATATAATAAGCCTTAATATAAAGAAGAATGATTCTTCTTACTTTGTACTCCTTTTTCAAATTAGTTATGGCAGTTCTATTGCCTTTCCTTCACCATATAAATTTTAGAATAGGTTTATTTATGAATTATAAAATATTTACTGAGCATTATAATAGAAATTACATGCAACCTATAGACAAATTTAGGAAGAAATTATATTATTATTAAGCCATCTTCTAATGTTTGAACTCGGTCGCCTGAGAATTGATGTGTTATTTCTGTTTATTTATTTTTTCCCTTGTCTACTTTTACCCATTCTTCTCTCTGTTTGAATCACATATTTTCTGCCACTGTAATGCTCCATTAAATTTGGTTTCTTAAATATTCTACAGGTTTTCTGAGTATATAAAAATTATATAAATGAGTATTACTCCAACATGAACACATACACACATACACAAGTGTTTATTAGAATATATTTTTCACATACATACATATGCATATATATATATAGACAGTTCTTATTTTGGTCACTGTCAACATGTTAAAGACAACATAATATTAAACAAACTTTTCCACTTCTCTTTCACCAAAAATTCTTCCTACATTGATTCGAAATACTGACATTTGTATATATACCTATAATTTGTTTACTTTCTCCTTCATATTTAATCTTCTTAGAAATTTGGTATTTTACCAAATTTGAAATATTTTCAATCATTATTACTTCAACCCTTTTATTTTACAAATTCCCTCTTTTTTTTGGAGCCTATACATGCACAAGCATTGGACAACTTCGTACAATCCCACAGATCACAAAATTCTGCATATTTTTCAATATTTTTATGTTATTCTAAATCTGAATTATTTCCCCTGTTATATTTTCAAGCACTCATACACTTTCTTCTGCCAATCTTACATCTACTCAGAAGTATTTATTTCAGATATTTCATTTTTTGTATTAGAAATTGCATTTGGTTCTATTTATGGTTTCTATAGTGTGCTGTTCTTTCCCAAATCTTTATCTATTATGACAAGTTTACATTACAGATTTAAACATATTTGTAATAACTGGCTCAATTTAAATTTCTGTTAGTTTTAACATATGAATCATGTTATGGTTGTTTTCTTTTCACTGTTAGTGCTCTGCTATGTCTTCCAAGTCTTACTTCTTTGTAAACCAAGTTGATTTAAAGATATGATGGATATTTATGAAAGCGTTTTTCTTTAGAGATGGTTGATTTTTTCTTCTATAAGATGGAAAATTTATTTGTATGTCTATTAGATTTTTTGAGTCTTGTGAAGCGTTTCTAGGTGGGTTGAGAATAATTATGATACTCTTGGATTATATTATCCCTACCTCTAAAGTACTGATTATTTGAAATTGCAGTTGAATAACCAGAACTTCCAGAAATGTCCTTCAAATTTGACTGATCAAAAATCATATGCAACCAAACTTAAGAAACCATCATATCATTCTTATTGATGAGTAAGGAGATTCCAAAATTGAAGATAGGAAGTCATAAAAATTCAGCCCAATTTACTGCAGTCAAAAAACTTAGTGGCTGAAAACAGTGCATATTTATTCACTTAACTTCTTCAGGTCAAAAGTCTGATATTAATTGGATGGCAGGGCTCTGTACTTTTTGGAAGCTTCAGGAAAAAACCTGTATCCTTGTCTTTTTCAGTTTCTAAAGATCATCTGCATTCCATTTTTCATGGTCCCTTTCTTGCATCACTCCAAAAACTTGCTTCCTTTATCATATGTTCTACTGCTAACATGATCCTCCTGATTTCTTCTTATAAGAATCTTTTTTATTACATTGGGCGCACTTGGATAATCCAGGAAAATCTCTTCATTTTACCATCCATAACTTCACATCTGACAATTCCCTTTTACTATATAAAGTCACATATTCACAGATTCAAGAGATTAAGTTAATTGTGGTTGCCATTATTAAACCTTTTGCATACAAGTAGAGTTTTTCAAGAGAGAACTGCTTAAGCTCAGGTGGATAGAGCTTCTTCTAACACAGGTCCTACTTGAGCTGGTCTGAATGACTTACAGAGTTTGGAACAAATAATGCTCCATCTCTGCTAATTTTGTTTGATCACTATTTATTTCTCAATGTAGATATTCATTGGAGTCTGATAGACCCTTATATTTCTCACATTTACTAAAAAAATCATGTATTTTTCTTGAACATATTAATATGCATATTATGGTAGTTGTTTCATAAAACATGAGTTTGGAGAATTTTATACAGGATTTGCTCTGGGTATCCACAGCTAGATCTATTCATCTGGAAATGAGAGAGACTGGATAGGACATATCAGAGAATTCACACCAAGAATATCCTTAGAACACTGCCCTTATTCTGTTCTCCTCCAGGGATGGTTGAATTTCCTTTCTTCATAGTGTTTTAAATAATTTGACCTCATTTTTTCACCATTTGTTGAGGAAGCTATCAGCTATATCAGGGCCCACCTCAGTCAGACTGCTCAATGTAAATTCATTAGTTTGATTCTTTATTTTCTATATAATTAATTCTGCTACATGAAGATGTAGGATAATGATGGTATGGGTAGCCATTACAAAGTTTATTGTCAACGAATATCAAAAAAGTGTTTTTGTCATCTGGAAATATGGGCAAGAGTGGTATTAGGAAAAATCATTTAGAGTAAAACTCTTGTTGTGTGGAAATTAAAAGCTAGTACGAGCCAATGATCTCAAAATCTAGATGATATTGTTGAAAGGAAACGATTTCAGGGATCAGCCTTGAGGATCCATTAGTGCAGAGGAAATATAAATCACCTGATCGTAGGAACGTCAGTGCCTAGAGGGAGTCCAATAAATTCCATGGATCCTTGCATCATTTGAAATTCATTGATCACAGAGAGTGGCTTTTTTTGGTTATCTGTTGTCTTTTTTTCTTGGCCTCCCTGAAAAAGTGCATAATTATGATTAATATGTGCTCTATTTTGTATACCATTTCATACATCATTCCACTTAAAGCTACCTTCTTAAGAGAAAGTATATTTGCTTTTGACTTCACTTTTTTGAACAAAGTTGTCTACTCTCTTTGCTCTATGCTAAAGTATAAATTTATTTTTGTAATTATGGTATGAAATATTCTAATAAATATTTCCCATTCTTCGCTGTTCACATGAAGACTTATAAAACAAAATGGATGCTACTATTTGACAATTATTTATATTAAAACCATATAAATATCTGTTTTCTTGAATTGAATTATAACTGTTTCAGTATAGTTTAAATTTTCTAAGGTGTCCCTTGGGCACAGTGACGTTAAAATGTGTGTCATTGTGGAAACTGATGCTGTAACAAACACAGGGTTTGGAGTCTGATAAAAATACAATTGCATCATGACTTTACCACTTCCTAACATTATTTAACTTTCTTTAACTTCAAGTTTTCTATTAGTGTCTTAAAGATACAATAAAAAACCTTTATAAATTGATTAACTTTTATGAACATATTAGGTCAGCAGTACTTTTGAAACGGCAGCTCCTGAAATAATTGTTATTACAGTGCAAAAATGAGCACTGTTAACAGTATTATTTGCATTTTAACACTCTTCTTTCATATTAAAGCAACGGTCTTTAAATCATCAATTTTGCTAGTTAATTAAAATGAAATCTAAAATAACCTGTAATGGTTTCTAAAATACAAAAGCAACTCAAAACTTGGAATTGGTATAGAAAGTAGCAAATTATTCAATCTAGAATATTATGAAGATGAACTCATTGATTCTGTTTATTTTGTTTGTTGAGGTTTTTCTTACTGCATTTTTTAAAGGTTTGGTTAGATGTGAAGTCATTTTTGTTTCCTGAAAATGTATCATATTTTCTGAAAAATGTAATCCTGATTGGGGGAAGAGAATAAACAGTTAAAGATATTAGGGATTAATGATTTTTCATGAAAATTGATTCTTCTACATCAGTGAATTCTATTACCTCTTTGAGAACAATACAATTTTCTTGACTGAGTCATTAAAGACTTGTCTGACTTGCTTGTTCCTCAGGGTGTAAATGAAGGGGTTCAGCATAGGAGCAATGGAAGTAGTTAACACTCTCACACCCTTATTAACAGTCACTGACTCCTTTGCTGATGTTTGACATAAATGAAGATGCAGCTGCCATAGGTGATGGAGATCACAATCATGTGAGAAGAGTAGGTAGCAAATGCCTTCGTCCTTTGTTGGGCAGAAGGGAATCGTAGAATGGTCTTGAGGATGAATAGTATAGAAGTGCACATACAAGTGTCATGATGCAGGTCAACACAGCACAGATTATGACAAGCCTTGTATATAAGCATGAGATCTTTAGGAAAGGGTATACATCACAGCAAATTGCTCAATGACATTAGAGTCATGTGATTCCAGATTTAGTCCCATGCTACATATTGGGAAGAGAATCAACAAGCCAGCTGTCCAGGAACACAGGACAAGTCTTCCACAGACCCTGTTGTTCATGATGGTCACATAATGTATGTTTGCAGATGGCTACATAGCAGTCATAGCACATGGTGGCCAGAAGAAAAAATCCTGAAACAACCAAAATATGTGTAAATAATTTTTTTTAATGAAACCATCATCATGTGTGATTGTCTTGTCACCTGTTGATATGTTGTACAATATCTGCATATACAAGTAGATATAAGTGAGATTTCTAAGAAGATGGAATTTTGTAGGAAAAAGTAAATGACAGTTTTAATGTTTGAATCCATGAATGTGAGGGAGATGATTGTCAGGTGCCCAGTTACTCTTAATAAATAGGTAAGAAATAGAAAAATGAAAATAGGAATCTTCAGTTGTGGGTTGTCAGTCAATCCCAGCAGGATAAATGTTGTTATTTTATGGTTACTCATCTTTGAATCTTTACTTCTATTCAGTCTTCTTTTATCGTTCAGAGATATTTGCTTCAAGGAGAGAGATGTTAACATCACTTTGTAGCAAATGATAACTCAACAAACTCAATCAATCTTCTAATATGCATCCAATTATTATTTACTTGGGTTATAAGCAGCATCTTTACACTAGAAGTATAGTTTCCTCTGGTGTGTGTTTTGGAAATATCATGGAATGATTTTTTTTAAACAAAACAGAATACTGTATCACATGCCAAGATTTTAGAAATTCTTCCCTTTTACCACTTTTATTTCCAATTTCTATTTTATTTATCTGCATTCGGATGGGAATTATCCATATACTTATCTGTGACTGTTAACTGCAGCTGAACCTCAGAGCCAAATACTAAACTTTTTCAACATTTTAATGTCTTTCCTTATAGTTTCGTTAGTATATTAGTGAGCCAAAGGAGTTCTGATGCAAATTACCAGAAATAGCTACCTCTTATAAAGGGTTTTCATTTGGGTTAGAATCTTACAGTCACAAGGCCATAAAGCATAAGTTACTTTCCTCACCAAAGTCTGTTGCCATTTGTTAGAGCTAGATGGCCGCTGGTCTCTTCAAGAGTTCTGCTTTCCTCCTCCTCCTAAGGGTCATGGTCCCAGTTCCTTCATTTCTCAGCTATAGGTTTGCAAAAGGCTTGTCTCTCTCTCTCCAGGGACTTGTGTCTTTCCTGCCTCAGATGCTCTGCTCTCTTCTCAAGGTCACCTGTAGAAAATCAGGCTCATTCTCTTCCTGGGGCTTCTGCCATGTCTAATGGAACCTGATCTCTTTCCTCACTTTTCTGCTTCTCTGTGTATTTACTTCCCTGGGATCCAACATCAAAAGTCCAACTCTCTCCTCTGCCCTGTCATTTTCTCTGTGAGTCCCTGCCCACCCACCAAGGGCGTGGGGACTCAATGTATAGCTGACGTGGTCAAATCAAAGCCTTGATCAAAATTTAATCAAGTAAAAGTGAAACCTCTGAATATAATACAATCTAATATGCCCAGAGAAACAGGCTGCTTTAGAAACATTATCCAATATCTAAATTTAGAATTCTTAAATATTATCCAACTGTTATAGTTAGTAATAAATTGCAAATATGTGCCAAATCATTTGTTCCTCACTCTACAGTTCTTCATAGTTTTGCATTTAATATTAATTTTTGCAATATTACAGTTTTAAAAATTTGTTTCTCTCTTTAGCAAATTTCTACTCACTCTTTCCTGTCTCTCCCTCATGCAAATCTGTCTAAAGAAACACTCATTACTTAGAATGTTAAGGAATCTTGTTTGTTGTATGTAATATGCACAGTATTGTATGGCACTTTCACAATTGTTTTATATTCTCCACCTGTTAAATAACATTAAAACACAATGCAAACTCACAGAATCCACATCATTAATTGCAAAAAAATCAGCTTTAATGTATTAATGCAAGCATTTCAATGCTTTCACACCAGTAATTAATTAAATGGGAATAACTTAATTTCCAAGGAATTATATTGGTGTGGGTTACTAAATTCTTTATATATAACTATTATAGATTATTATTAGAGAACTGGGACTGTACTAGCTTAATTTGTGTTAACTATAGGCAGAGGATATCAAACATACCTAATAAATGGCAGACAATATTTTTCCAAAAAATATATTCTATGGAAATTTGCATATTTTCTAATTCAATCTTTCATTGAGTGTGCAATGGTGCTAGTTCTGACTTTATCCTTTTGTGCCATTCCATGTGCTGCCACCAAAGAGATTCTGAGATTTTATACCCAAGTCCCCAGTATCCATAATGCCAACTCCTACCCCCACCGTCTTGCATAAACTCTCCTGAGCACCCAAAAGTCATTTTATAGTTCATTGCCCTATTTAGGTTGCAGCTTCATGACTATTTATTTACAACTTCACAATGTTTTCAGTTATAGATTAAAGATTATCTTAATTAAATTTTATGCAGCATTTTTATGTGTTTTCTATTAGAAGTTACCTTTATCCACCATTTTCCCATTATTGTAAGGGTTATCATTTTCTTCTGATTGATGTTTATGTTTTCATATTTGCCTTAATTCATTCTTTATGGAGTTTTTACATAAAATTACTCCTATTTCATTATCTGGATATAATTGTGATGCCTATATGAATAGTGCTTCAAGGGATGTTACCCTATATTTTATCAAAAAATGGCCTTCACTCTAAGTTAAAATGTAATATTATGAAGTTATTTCATTCCAAAATTTTTTTTTTAAGAACTGCATTTTAATGTTTTCTAATTGAGATATAAAACATTATAAAGTATTAGCATGAAAATTGAGCCTACAGGATTGGTTTGAGGAGTGTTGAATGGAAACTATTTTACAGAAGTGTTGAGAAGAATAATGGAACACTAGTGTTAATATTAAAACAGAAAGAAATTTATAAGCAATGACCGAAATTGCCCAGCACCATAAAAGATAAAAATCATTTCTTTTGAAATGTTCCATTACATACTATTTTCGTTACTTAGTAGAGAGCATTGCTATCCTTTTGATGGAGCCATTGAAGGATAATTTGACTGTTCCTCGGTGTATACATAAAGGGGTTTAATGTAGGTGAAATAGAAAAATCGAACAGTGAAACAACTTTATTACAGCCACTTCTTCCTTTGCTGAAGGATTCATATAAATGAAAATGCATGTCCATAGGTGATGGGAACCACAATCCTGTGGGAAGAACAGGTCGAAAAGGGCTTCTTCCTTTGCTGGACTGAGGGGAATCTAAAAATTGTCCTGATGATGTAAGCGTATGACAGAACTACACAAGTCAGAGTCATATTCAGGGTCTGCACAGCACAGATTGTCACTGTCTCTTCCAGGAGCCATGTGTCTGAGCATGCGATTTTCACTAGGGGAGATGTATCACAGGCAAAATGGTCAATGATATTAGAGTCACAAAATTCCAATTGCAAAAGCAGATTAATTACTCGGTTTATTATACACAAACCAGCTGTCCAACAGCAGGTGATGAGAAAATTGCAGACACTTTTGCTCTTGATGGTCATGTAGTGTTGGGGTTTGCAGATGGCCACATAGCGGTCATAGGACATGGCAGCAAAGAGATAAAATTCTGACACTGCAAAGAGATCAGTAAGAAATACCTGGATGACACAAGAATTATAGGTAATGACCTTGTCACCCCTAGCTATGTTATATAAAAATCTAGGAATACAAGCAGATGTGAAGCAGACTTCTAAGAAGGAGAAATTTTGTAAGAAAAGGTACATGGGCGTTTTCAGATGGGAATCCACAAAGGTGAGTGTGATGATGGTCAGGTTCTCAGTTACACTCAGCATGTGGGTAAGAAGTAGAAATATAAAAAGCAGAACCTGTAGCTGAGGGTCATCTGTCAGTCCAGGAGAATGAATGTTGTTACTGTACCGTTTCTCATCATTGACTCCTGACTTCTCTTCAGTCTGCATGTGATATTTGGAGAAATTTTCTTACTCATTATTCTATATTTTCTAAAATTCAACATATTCAGTATTTTATTCACCATTCCACTTTTAAAAAATTTTTTAATTCCGTTCTCTGCTTAGGATTTTAACTTGTGACTACAATACACCACAGGTGCAGAATAATTTCATGAACAGAACCAATGCCTTTTATCTCTCAAGTATTATTCCCTCTTCACAAAGTAAATTTCAAAATTTAACCATTGATTTCATGTCTTTTCTTAACAATTTCCATTATTGAAAATAATGCTAATAAATAACAGATAAATGGGGCTCACTGTAAAACTCTAAACAGAAGTTGAAGTGTCTGAACAAAAGCAATATTTTTGTTTATTGATTTTTAGATGAGTGCTGTTAATTCCCCTTAACCACCCTAGGCCCTTCTGTTCCACCTTGCATAATACATATTATTTCTGAATATGAATATCTTCTAAATATATGCATGTAAAATTTCCTTCTGAAGAAAGAGATGACTGTCTTCTATATCCTTTGAATTTCCAGTAAAATAAATTACTTTTTCTTCATGATAATACGTTTTTGCCTGATATAGCAGATTTAATTGAGAATTCAAGAATACTTTGATTTTGTGTTTAGGTTGCTCCACAGATATTTCTCAGGTCAACCATTAATAATACCAGAAGGGATTGAAATATTTCTAATACGCAACCATTATCACAAGGTATGGGTTTTTCTGATATCAAAGTACAGAAAACTTTCTCCTTTGCATTAAGTTTATTTGTTTCATTAGCAATTTCACTTTATTGTGTTCTCTTCTCATTGAGTGTGGACTGACTTGGCTGTGAGTATTGTGTGTTTCACTGAGTTACCAAAATACGGAAGAATCTCGGGACTAAGGCCACAGTTTTCCTGCAAGTTAGAACTCCCCTAGGGAATTTGGTCTTTCTTTCAACAGCTGTGAACTATTTATATCAAGAAGTAGAACAGCTTTTATGTAGCAGCTCACCTACCTGCCTTCCATCCTTCTCCTAATATCTAAGTTAAGGCACACATCACTGTGAAACCTTACTTAGACTTCATAAATCCATTCTCAAACTAAATCTTTTTTACCCAAGCTATTACAATTTCTTATGCAAAAATAGTTAACAAAAGTGTAAAGCATAATATAGAGATATCTGTGTATTCTCACTTGCAATCAAATGGTCTAATGAACACAGTGTTCTATAATGAAGTGCTGTCACTTCATTCCATATATTATCCATTTTGGAGGGTGAGGATTAAGTTCTTGCCTATAGACTTCTGTATCTACAGAAATGTTTATCAATTATAATTTGACGTTAAATATATAGATTAAGTTGCCAAGGATATTTCTCATATAAAGTTAGGTGTAGATTTATTATTGTATCATGCATAAAAGACTACCAAATATTGACATTTATCTACTAGAGAAATTCTAATAAAATGATGTGTCATGACTCAATATATGTTGATTACATCATAAAACGTAAAAATTTTTGCTGAAATCCATTTTCTCCTCAAAAGCAAAAAATGGGCAAATCCTGCAAATAGAATTACAATCCAAGAATAATTTCATCATACTTACTCACCTGTTAGAAAATCAGAGCTTCTTTAATTGTGTAAACATGTCAACATTAAGAAAGTAATGTTGAAGTGATATTTTGATGAATACATTTATAACTGCACCTTTACTTGCATGTTTTGGAATGCATTAAGCTCCTTGAGATTGTGATCTTCAATAAATCTGATAGACTACATGAGAATAGGCTTAGAGCTATTATACGCTCCCAATATTTTCTTACTCTATCCATCATTGAAAAGAAAATAAATTACTATAAATGTTGGAATGTGAGGAACTCTATTCAGAGGTGGAAGAAATGATATTCTAAAGAACCAGGACAGAGTGAAGTGCTTTACAGTTTGGAGCATGAATTTTTAAAAATTGCCAAATATGCCACTAAGTGAATAAAATGTTCCTTGGTGACATACATTCAAGGGTCATTAAGGAATTTTTTCAATAATGAATATTTGGCAGATAAAACAGGAA
The DNA here is from genome assembly GCA_029593785.1 of Cabassous unicinctus. Classification (NCBI taxonomy): domain Eukaryota; kingdom Metazoa; phylum Chordata; class Mammalia; order Cingulata; family Chlamyphoridae; genus Cabassous; species Cabassous unicinctus. Next base: position 3,229 of record JAQZBX010055119.1, on the reverse strand, counting down.
CACAGTCTTCAGTGGGGACTGTGCCCTTAAGAGACAGGGTATGATGCATCTGCATCAGACTCAGGTCAGGAGGACAACTCTGTCACTCAGTAACAAAGCCCATATTTTTAAAACTTTCACATCTACTAAGGCATTTGTGAGGTTACACTCTTTATTGAATAAATATTATCCTTTAGTATAGCTTATGAATTTTTTATTATCATTGTGCATTTTCACTCAGATAAGCAGAGACATTTTGTAGGATTATATGAGGCTACTGCTTACATTGAAGACCTTACCCTTCCAGATTTTTCCTCTGTAAACACACCCATTAAATTATAGAGTTATTCACAAATGAGTGAAAATATGCAATATTAAACTAAATTGGATGGGGGAAAATATGCTTTTATATCTTTAAACAGTTCTTAATGTATCACATAAATTTCTGCTATTACCAATTTAACATTATTAATCAAGTTGGCTGTATGTCAATGTTGGTATTTATTTTACCAACGTCTGAATCGCATTTATAACATTCTTACAGTTCGCACAGTTATCAGTCATTCTGTGAAAAGATAGTAATATTTTCAATATGTGTGAGTATAATTGCAAAATTAATGAAAATTTTAGATTAAAATGTTAACTTAGTTTTGGAAATATTTTACATTTATAAAGCAGTCATAAAATTAGCTCCTTTAAAAATTTTACCACTGTAATTAAGTTTTTAGACTATATTATTTTTATTTTTAATTCCATTCATACTTTCTTCTTATAATTGATATATTATGTGTTTTACGATTATACTAAGTCTTTAAAGTATTTATGCCTGTTTTAGGCATATGGTTGTTGGTTTTATACATTCAGATCTATCAATTTTTCTGGCTATAATGTGTTACCATCAACTCTATCCATTTCTACACATTTACAATCAAGTTAATTAAAACTACATACACCTATCAACTCTAGTACTAACTATAGTTTTACACAGAGGGGCAGAAGAGCCATGTGTAGAGAAAACACAACTAAGTCCAACTCTGTCACACTGGTGAGTATAAATTCCAAAGTAGGGTCCACTGGCAGGTTACCAAACCCCTGACATTTCTGCCCTGCCTATAGTGTCTGGATGTCTCCAGAGCCCTCAGGAGCCCTGCTATTTGTGGTTATATTTACTTTGATAGTCATTGAGTTCCTGCTGAGATGTACATAACTGTAACCTCTGAAATGACCTCCTGACTCACTTTGAAGTCTCTTAGCCATATAAACTCATTTGTCTTTACTCTTTCCCTCTTCTGGTCATGGTGTTTTTCCAGCTGTATTTTTATTTGGTGCTGGGCAGTAATACCTTGGTACCAGGGAGGCTCATCCTTAAGAGTCATGTCCCATGCTGGGGATAAGATAATGTATTTATACACTGAGTTTGGCTTAGAGAGATGCCACATTTGTGCAACAAGGAGGTAATGCTTAGCACTCTATAATACTATGCTAACTTTCAATTTCAAAAGTAAAAGTTCATAAGTACAGTCATCACAATCATTGGCCCATCAATGGCCCATCCTCCTTCACTATTCACTGTGCTTGTACTCATTCTTGCTTTCCCATTAGAGAATGTGGCAGAGCTCTCCAGGGTGGGAATTCAATATTCCTGTGGTTACTGTGTGAATCTCCATCCTCTCTGACAATGTCTCATGAACACTTGAACACATTCATATGCCTTACAGGTATGCCCCAGGTGAACCTCCTCCCATATATTTCCCATTTCTCACATCCCACACCAATGATCTTTCCCTATCAAATCTGTAAAACTTCTGTGATCCAAAACTTCAACATTGAAGCTAACAAACTAACTGAATACAATTAATGGGAAAATGATATAATAATGATAGTTTTAAAAATAAAGAATAAAATTAAAAAATAAGTACAAGTCTGAAATAATTAAAAACTAAAAGATATGAAATTAAAAAAAAAATTGACATATCTTTCATCACTGTAACATCTGTTGTCTTGTGTGTAAAGTGACCTTTACTTCCATTTAATCGCCCAGTGTCTTATCTTTTTCATTTTGTCATCAAAGAAGCTTTAGGTTACAGAAAAGTCACTTACAGAGTATAGGTGATTCCCATATACCCAACATCCTTTCCCTTTTCCCCTTTCCCCTATTAATAACATTTTATTTGTGAATGTTACATTTGTTACAATTGATGTACAAATATTGAGACATTGGTCAATGATTTCCATTGTGGTTTGCATTTTGGACCATACACTTTTATAGATTTTGATGAAGTTTGATGTGGTCTGTATCCATTCTTGCAAGATCATCTAGAAAAATTTGATTTTCCCCAAAATACTCCATGTTCCATCTATTTATTCCTCCCAACCTCTCCGCTCGGGACTCATAGTAACCTCCAAGATTAACTCATTGAAGGACCAGATTCATAGTTACTTGCAACAACACTGAGGGCTTGATATACTGGCCTGTCCTCCCCTATTAGGCACTGCATATGTTCTCAAGAGGCTCTCACCCCTTGATGTGAGATCATAGCAGATTATCCCCAGGATGAATCCAACACCTTCCCACTCATTATATCACCTCATTGTGAGTTTCCACCCCCTGTTACAACACACTATGAAAAATTTAATGCTACACACTTTGTCCCTCCTGCTCCCCACATCCAATACCTTAACCAGTAGATGTCCCATGCCATATTTGCCAAAAGAATATTGCCAATGTTTTAGTTTCAATGACATACTCACAAATCCTAAGAATTTACCCGCTCCCTGCCCCAACCTTCCCCCCAGTTCCACAGAGAGTCTAACCCATGCTCCGCACCCTACCCCCGTCACAGACCAACACCGCCCAGGTCAACAGCAGCACTGTACCACTCTTATGCCCAACCACTGTGCAACTATACCCTTCCACCTTATCATAGTAGATAAAGGAAATCAAAGATGGTCTAAATAAATAGAAGAATATTCCCCATTCATGGATAGGAAGACTAAACATCACTAAGATGTCTATCACACCCAAACGGATTTACAGATTTAGCACAACCCCAATAAAAATTACCACATTTTTTACTGAATTAGAAAAGCTAACTATGAAATTTATTTGGAAGGGCAAAGGGCCCCAAATTGCCAAAGATATATTGAAAAAGAATGGTGAAATTGGAGGAAATCATACTACCTGACTTTAATACAAACGACAAGACTACAGTGGTCAAAACTGCATGGTATTGGCACACAGATAGGCATA
>JAQZBX010055118.1:0-18497 GCA_029593785.1 Cabassous unicinctus | reverse complement strand
CTGCTTATCTCCCCCTTGCTGTGAGGTCTTGCCGCATCAGCTCACGGCGTTGCGCGAGCCGGCCTGCCCTCACAAGGAGGCGCTGGGAAGCGAACCAGGGGCCTCTCATATGGTAAATGGGTGCTCTATCCATTGCGCCACACCCGCTTCCTGCCGTGAGGTTGCTGCATCAGCCCACCGCACCGCTCAGGCCGGTGTGCCCTCAGGAGGAGGCCTCGGGACGCGAACTCGGGCCTCCCATATGGTAAACTGGTAAACGGGGGCTCTATGCACTGAGCCACACCCGCTTCCCAAAGATATTCTTATGTGCAGTCTACATTGGTGAATCATTGGAGACAACTTAAATAGCTAACAATTGGGGAGTAGTCAAATAACTTATTGAATGTTCATATAATGAATTACTGTGCAGTCATCAAACGTTATTAGTTTGTTTTTTTTTTATTAAAAAAAAAAAAAAAAAAAAGATTTATTTATTTCTCCGCCCCCCCATTGTTTTGCGCTCGCTGTCTGCTCTCTATGTCTGTTCGTTGTATGTTCATCCTCTTTTTAGGAGGCACAGGGAACCAAACCCGGGACCTCCCATGTGGGAGGGAGGAGCCCAATGGCTTGAGCCACCTCCGCTCCCATGATTATTTTTTAAAATTGAGGTCTAAGTTACATAAAATAGAATGCACACATCTTAAAGATAAAGATCAAAGGGGAAATGGATGTGGCTCAAGCGACTGGGCTCCCGTCTACCATACAGGAGGTCTAGGGTTCGATTCCCGGGGCCTCCTGGTGAAAAGCAAGCTGGCCTGCACGGAGTGCTGGCTCACGCAGAGAGCTGGCGCAGCAAGATGATGCAACAAAAAGAGACACAGAAGAGAGACACTAAGAGACGCAGCACATCAGGGAGCTGAGGTGGCGCAAGAGATTGAGCAGCCTCTCTCCACTCCGGAAGGTCCCAGGATCGGTTCCTGGTGCCACCTAAAGAGTAGACAAGCAGACATAGAAGAACACAGAGAGCAGACAGCGAGCTGAGAAACAATGGGGGGCGGGGACAACGACAGAGAAATAAATAAATGAATCTTTAAAAAAACAAAAACAAAAGCCTTACAAAAACCGAATGCACCCCCTGCCAAAAAAAGATAAAGTTCAATGAATTATTATATATGTATAAATCGGTAAAACCACAACATCATGATACAGAATGTTAGTTGATGTGTATTAGATGACAGAAAAATTTTAATGCACTTTAAGTAATAAAACATGACTGTATAATCTTATCTGTATGCTATAAACTGTATATGTGTCTGTGTGTGTGCATGTGTATTTATGAACATGAAGAGAAAACAGGAAAGATATATAAGTAAATATTAACAGTAATTATTTTTGGGTAGTGGCTGATAAGTGATTTAAATTCTTACAAATGACTAAGTTACAGAAGGTACTAAGAAGTATCTCTATATTTAATAGTATTCAATTTCTTTATCAATGCACATCCACTCCAAGAATTAAAATTTTAATAACAAGAAAATGTGTGTGTATGTATGTGAGTAATGGTTGAAACTGAACATTCTCTTTCTCTACATATATTCAAATTTGTAAGCATTTGCTCTGAGACATTGAGAAGAAGGGCACATTTTTAAGAAATCAAAATAAAATAGAGTTTGTGGGTGGGTCACCACAGACAGGGCTTCTGTATCACAGGGTAAAACTACTCAAAGAAAAGAAGGCTTTGTTGCCAGCCACTAAAGGAACAAACAAAACACAATAGGGAGGAGGATGTCCACGTGCTTAATGTGGGTACTCCAAAGCATTTGGTCAGAAAAGTAGGTCAGCTGCCTTAGACCTCAAGCCTAGGGAGGGTAATTTTGAAAGATGTTCATTAATTCACTTGTTTACTAAAGTAGACACTGTAGGAATCAGTCCCAGGCATGAATCAGTTCAGTTGTGGTTCCTGCCCACAAGGAACTGATATTTTAGTAGTCAAGAGGTGCACAGATAATTGTGATATAGTTTGGTAAGTATTATGAAAGGGGAAGGAACTCAATTACCTGTTTAGTTTCGAAGTTAACAAAACAGTACCCTCGAGGTTGTCCCTCCAAAGCACCTGACTTGTGAAAGAGGAAGTCAAACTGCTTTACTTTGCCAAACTTCTGGAGGAGCTTGAGGAGATGGTACCTGTGGAGAAAGAGCCCATGAGTACGTTCTGGAAATTTTGTAGGCTACTCAGCTTCAAGTGGTGAGATAAAAATAATGAGATAATTTACCACAGGGATAAAATCTTGTGCCCCTGCCCCCTGCCTTCCTCCAAACTGTCATGTTAGTTTATTTGGCAAACAGAGTTGTTTGCCTCTATTTGGAATGGGAATTAGAACTGTCATGGCTATGTGTCTGTCCAACACAAAAATACTAAACAAAAAAAACCACACCTACCAAACAGCTGTCTGGCCCATAAGCACCATTTGTTTTTCTTTTGGAGAAAAGCTCAAAAATAGTGTCGATTTATTTTTAATTTCTTGGCAATGACATAGTATTTGTGAATAAGTATAACTCCATCAGAAACACATACCCACATACTCCAAAGCCACAGCCTACCCTATCTCAAAAATCAACGAAGTAGCAAATACATACACACTCACAAAAACAAACAAAAACTGTGTTGGAAGACTTTCCTATTAGATTTTATAGTTCATACTTGTGAGAAACTGCCAAAAACCAAACCACAGCTAATGGCACTTCCATAACTGCTTGAGAGTTTTAATCCTGATATGACTGAACATTAGGACAGTGTGGAACCACAAAGTGAGTGAGGCTGATCTCACACAGGGTAGGAGAACCTGGCCAGTTCCTACAAATCATCCAGCTGTGGGATGGTAACCAACTCCAGTTGCCTTAACAGAGTCTACACTCTGGGGTAGTGTCAAGTAAGAATATAAATGGCCAAGGAAGAAATTTATTTCAGGCAGGATGTTCATTCCAAGCTCTTGTTTGCCACCCTGGCCTTCATCCTCTTCTTGGATTCCTTACTCTAAACTTATTTGGTTTTTATAGAACTTTTAAGTTATTCAAACAGATGTGGGCTTAACAGGTTGCTGTGGCCAATCTCAATTCCGACTTCCTGTCATCTGATGTAAGGGTGAGACAAACCAACAGCTCTCCTGTTTCCTTTTCCTTTGGCCTTCCTCCTGGCATCCTCTGTGCTATTCAAATGGAGTCAAGGCTTTCTCTAAACAATGCTGTCCCTGTGATACTAAAAAGGTATCAGCCCACATGCTAAATCTGTTATTACTGGGAATTCTACCCCACAGGGAGTCAGTAAAATTGTCATTACGGCTACATTTATATTCACATTGTTTTCTAGGAGAAACTCATTAAGATTTGATTCTTGAGTACGATTCTCCTTTGGGAGGCAGAAAGATATGAAATGGATAAGCTATACTAAATTTGATACTAATGCACATCAACAAGCAAACCCATTATCCTGGATGAGGTACCTGACACAGTGGAGCAAAGATGATACAATGCAGGTCTAGTATTGGGGCAGGATGCAAAGATCCCGAGGCATATTGTGGATATTAATGCGGTCTTTGGACCTATTTGAAAGGGAAACAACTGTGACTCCCCCACTTTCCAAATTCTCAACTCCCATCTGGAGACCTCAACTATTAGTGAGTATGTGAGAGCTGACTCTTCAAGGAAAAGGGAGACATCTCAAGTGCAATTTTCTGGTCTTGATTTTTCGACTAGGACTACAGCAAGGGTGTGTCTCAAACGCACAGAAAAATGAGCTAGAAGAGAGCCTCCCTCCAAGGGTCTTTAACTCACAGCTGCATCTTCCACTGACAGCACGCATTCGAATCTTAACAGCACCAGTTGCCATAGACTGGTGGGTCAAATCTGTTTTTTAAAAAATAATCTAAAGGCTAGTGTGGGCTGGTCATCTTTTTCATTAGCTCTATTCTGCTTAATAGCAGGAAGGTAAAGTGACTAGCATTTCCTAGGAAATGAATTTTAATTTACTTAGAAGAAAACATGCCAACAGATTATTCTTTGAAAAGCTAACAAACACATTCTGCCTGAGAAGTGCGACCTTAAGATTCCAGGAACATCTGCTTAGGTCTGTGTCTTTCAACTTCTCCAGGATTTCTTTTCTTGTTTGATAATTTTTTGAAATTATCGGAACAGCGAAACAAAAGGAATGAAATGTTTACTATCTTGCTTCCTGGAGATGGGAACTGCAAACTCTGATAGTGAAAAAAGCCTGAAGAATCTTGCTTTCACATCTGCAAGCACTTTTATCTGCTGCTTTAGTATGGGAGAGCTCACCATCAGAGGCTTGCTTTACTTAATGAAATGTGGGCCCTGCAACCTTCAGGAGCTGGAGAATTAATAACTCCATTCCCAAATTTATTTCTGTACCTTACTCAGTATTTCCTTTAACGGGTCTTTAAAACATCCTTCTTGTCTAATAGCACAGAATTAATTTGTACAAATGTTTAAAAATACACTTACTATGTGTCAAGAACTGTAACATCTTTCTTGTCTAATAGCACAGAATTAATTTGTACAAATGTTTAAAAATACACCTACTAAGTGTCAAGAACTGTAATAGGAACTTGGGCTATCCAGACGAAAACTAGGTCTCTGCCTTAAAGAAAGTCCCATTCTGGTTAAAAGACAGTAGTATGTATTCAATTACAAAACAATGTGATACTTGTATATAGAGGCATGTACTTAAGCATATATATGAAGAAGGACTAATTGTGTAGGGAAGGTGGTGGGCAAGGAAGGCTTCATGAAAGGGATGGTATCTGAGCAGAGCAATTCAGCGTGAGTGAATACCATGTGCAAAAGACATAAAGATGAAAATGAGTGCCAACCAAATTTATATGCAAAAAACTGAATTCATCTAAAGTGTATGTTGGAGTTCTGACACCAATGTAACCATCACCACAATCAAGATACAGAATATTTCCATCTTCCCTAAAGTTCTCTTGTGCCCCTTTGTAGTCATCTCCCCTGCTCCATCTCTGACCCAAGCATCCACTGATTTTACTTCCTGTCACTACAGATTAATTGGTATTTTCTAGAATTTTATAGAGATGGAATCACACAGCATGTACTCTTTTGTGTCTAGCTTTTTTCTTGAGATTTATCCATGCTGTTGTATTCATCCTTTTTGTTGCTGGATGATATTTCATTGTATGGATATATGTAATTTATTTATCCATTCACCTCCTGATGGACAACTGAGCTATTTACTGTTTTTGGGTATAATGAGTAAAGCTGCTATGAACATTAAAAATAATAAGTCTCATGTACTGGAAGAGTGGGGGTAGGCAGTAAGAGATAAGACTGAACAGGTAGGCAGGGGACAGGTCATGAAGGTTGTTGTGTGCTTAGTTAGGGAATTTTAATTTGATGCTGTAGGCAATGGGAAGCTAATGAAATGACGTTTAAGATTATTTGTTTTTAGGGCACAATTTGTTTTGAGGGAGAAATTTCTTTACTAATCTATAGAAATTATTATGAAATGGGTCTTTATGTATGGTCTATGCTTTTTTAGTATTATGTACTGTATTAAATGGTCTTACTCTGTTTTAAATTTAAGTAAGCAAAAGCTGTTTAAGCAAACAGCAAAGGCTGTTTCATGTAAACCAAGGCATAAAAGGAAGCATGGGCAATGAAGGAAAAATAAGGAATAGGCTGGGGGAAACAGTAGTTTCTTCAAGGATAAACACATTGTTCTCATGCTTATGCATTTATTCTTATTTGTGTTCTAGTTTATCTCTCAGTTATATCAGTCTTCTGCTCAATTCCCATAATGGGTCTCTTCTAAATGAAATTCAAACTTGCATGAATAATTTTTAAAGACGATGCCTTAATGTGATAGAAGATGGGTAGATAGAATACTATTTTTATTACCATTTAACATTCGGCTTCTCCTTTAGTTAAAAAGATCTTCCTGATAATCTGTTCACTGTAATAATCTTTTTTGTTCCTACTTACATACCTTTATTTCTGATTACCCCTTCACTTAGAAAGTTATTTCTATGAGAATTTCTACTGCTTCTGATCTCTTTCATACTTCTTCTTGACCCATGCAAATCTGATCTGTTACCATAAAACTACAACCAAAAAATGCTAGTCTTGGAAAAAATCTTGATAATCATTTAATCCATATCCCGTTTTGTAGATGAAGCAATTGAAGTCAAGAAGGAAAATGCTTTGTTCAGCTTATATTGTGAGTTAGCAATGAAATGTTTTTTTCTTTTATGTTTACTATAAGCTTTCTGACTATTTGGATCCTTAGTGACTTCTCCTATCTCTTTTTTTCCTACTGCTTTTTTTAATATACTTTTTTTAATTTAATTTTTTTAAGATACTTAGATTACATAAATGTTACATAAAAAATTTGGGGATTCCCATATGCCCCACTCCCTACCCCTCCCACATTTTCCCACATTAACAACATCCTTCATTAGTGTGGTACATTTGTTACAATTGATGAACACATTTGGAGCACTGCCACTAAACTTGGATTATAGTTTACATTGTAGTTTATACTCTCTCCCGCATAATTTTGTAAGTTATGTTCTCCTACTGTTTTAAAAGTGATTTTTGGCATTGTTTAACAGAGAAATTGGTCTACATGTCTACAAATGCTATGAGGGCTGGGGTCGTGTTTTATACTTTGCTCAATCTGTGAGAGAAGAGCAAGATGAAAATGGATCAGTGTCCTTAATACATCTTATCCTTGGCACCCCAGAAAAGGGCTGTGGTGAGGTTATCTATGAATGATGATCTCTCCTTGGCTACCAAAGCTGCTAGCACAATGTTAGTTACATTATTAAGTGCTCATTTAAAACTTAGTGATGGAATGATAGTAAGTTTGTGGAGATAATAGCTAACTTTTAATGAGTGTTTACCATTGCTAGGCACTGTTCTAAATATTTTACAATGTTTCTCTAATTTGATCCTTCTAACAGTCCGATGAGTTAGGTAATTTATATACTCATTTTATAGATGAGAAGGCTGAGACTCAGAGAGGTTAAGTAATATAACCCAAGGTCATAGAGTTTCTACGTGGTAGAGCAAGGATTCAAATTCATTCCATTAGAGATACATACTAAAATATGGTCAGATGAAATAATTTGATGTCAGGGACTTGCTTCAAAATAATGAGGGTGAGGAGAATGGTTTGGGTTTAGAAACAAGACTGGCCATGAGTTAATAATGGTTGAGACTAGGTGACAATTTTATGGTGATTCATTACGTTATTCTCTCTACACATGTTTGAAATTTTCTTAATAAAAAGTATAAAAATTTTTTTTTTTGGACTAACTACAATGTTCACATTCAGAACCATTAAACAAAACAACTTCCCAAACAAACCATAATCCTATTACTCGTATTTTAGGACCAATACAGAACATTAACTATCACCATAAAATCAACTTATACATCCACAAACTATGCATAATACGGTGGCTTTTAATTTATCTTTCTACACAGCATATTCAATATTTGAAAAAGCCAGTATTAACTTTTCTAAAGGAAACCACAGTGTGGCAAAAAGATGAAGTCAAGGGCACTACATTTTTGGCTTCTCTGTTGATAGCACTAGTAATGATACTTCGAGGTATTTTTTTTTACACTTACAGTGGACTTAGGTCCCATGAGAATTTAAAGAAGCCCTTGCATTTTAAAATTTAGAACAGGACATTTAGGTTATGACTGTTTAGTTATTTGGAGTATTAGAATATTTGTGCAAAAAGTGCTAAATTAGACAGTGGGAAATTAGTACTATCATTAGCTACTTCAATGAACCGAGACAGGCCACTTGTTTCTTTGTTTTCCTATAAAATAGGGGCAATATTAGGAAAAAAATAACTTTGCAATGTCATTACAGGCTTAAATAACACCAACTCATACAATGTTAAAGCTATAAGAAGTGTCCAGATAATTTAGGTGAACTTCTCATTTTGTAAGTAAGAAATATGAGGTACAATGTCATTGAAATGAATAAGAATACAGCAGAAAGAACATGGGTTTAGAATCTGCTGCCTCCATAAATAAGAGTACAGGATCACTCCTTCAAATCAAAATCTCTAAGATATATTTAGTCATATGAATAGTCCTGGCATGTAGCATAACCTTACAACAGTCAGTATTCCAAATACAAAGTAAAGACAAATAAATAAGAAGCAGAATATTAAAAGTGCTAGACTGGCAGTTAGGAATGCATATTATGTTAAGGGGAGACTAATGGACAACCTAGTATAACTTGAGCAGGACACAGGTTAATGACTAACAGGCACACACACAAAGGATGACTAGAAACTAATTACAAAATAAACTTTGAAAAACTGAGTGGAAAAATTATTTTGAATTGCTGCTGTTTTATATACCCCTGTAAACATTCACGACAGTAAATATATATGCTATGGTTTGTCTTCTAACAAGAGGTGTGAGAACATTTGTATAGGAGGCACATTCAAATTAGTTTAGAAAAGAGATCACAAAGAAGGACAGTAAATTCTAAGGATTTATACAGGAAAGAGAAGTAAGAATTGTCCGTTCAGTGGGGAAACAGCAGGTACTACCAGCAATGTGTGGGTGGGGAGTGAGTTTAAATTATGAAAACTGGAGGGTGCTCTGCAAACTTGTCAAGAGTCATTAGAAATTTAGAGATTTGGATTCATCTAATACTTCCTGAGATTGGACTACAAGCCAGGTACCATATTTTCACATAAGTTACATTATATAATCTTTCAATGTTTGGGAATGATTGTATTTTAATAATTAGTCTAGGTTCATAGTTATCTACCTTGGGGGAAGAGGATCCATGAGTTTATGTATTTAAAAAACTTGGAATAAAACCATGTATTTCCACAAGATAAGGCCTACCCAAGTTTACTACAATGTAAGGTTTCTTTGCTGTAATTAGGTAATTAAAGTGAAATAATATTGAATTTTTCATGCTAGCCATAAGCTATGATTGGTAGTTACATCCTTAAGAAGAAATTTTGTTACTACTTAATAAAGTTGATGGACAAAATGTTTTGATATGGAATCCATAGAAGAAAAAGTGTAAAAGAAGTGGGGAAACCACAGATAGAGGACAAGCACTACCAGTCAGCAAGGCTCTGGTTTGCAGTTTATTACCTATTGTTTACCTTTGGTGTGAAGTAAAAAGAGCAGAGATACCAGTGGGAAAGTTTTGATTTAATATTTTTGTTACTCCTCTAACTGAAGATAACACTCATATACTCCATCTTATGACATAAACTGAGGTGGCAAACACCCATCTGAATCTTCCTGTCAGGCAGCAGGACACAATTAGTACAAGAATCTCATTACAGGGAACTGCAGACAACACAATGAACACCGTATCCATGCTTCAGATTTACATTTAGACAAGCGGAGGTGGGAATGGAAACCACTGACTTGGGAGTTTTTGTGGATGATGTAAACAGCTTCTCTCTGAGCAACACACATTAATTGAGAGGTTAAGCAGTACACAAATGCAGCTCAGAGCCATGAACCATAAAAGAGAAGAGGAATAAATGCATAGTCTATTTTTCAGGGTCCCCGTGGTCAACTTAACATAATATGGGGGGCAACTCGTCATAAATACCATCATAATTTCCAGACAGACCCAAATGTATCTACATTTAGCTGATGTGAGCTTGAGGCAGGTTCAAGGAACTAAACTTGCCGTCATGACCCTGATTTATTAGTTTACATCCCTTTTCCTCTCACCTAATCCTAACCCTTATATACCCCTCCTCTCATTCCAAACTCAATGAAGTAGATTCCATTGTCTCTTTTCCCCTTGCCTTTAACGCTATTACAAAGGGAATAACTTCTAGGACTGATGATATATTACCAACTGGCCACCAACCACCACCATTCTCCATTAGACAACTGAAGGAAATAAAAACCTCTCAATTCTTTCTGCTAGGAAATTCCTTTCCACTATAATGGCTGTGATGGAAAGAGTGGGAAGTCAGGACAATTCAAATAGTTTTGTGAACTTGGGCAAGGCACTTCCATCTCTTATGCCTCAGTCTCCTCAATTGTCAAGATAAGAGAGCTGGATTATATCAGTGGTTTTCCAAGTGTGCTCCATGAAGCCCAATTAGTTCCATGGAATTTCATAAGGGACTGCCAAAGAAAAGGTGGCAGCTGACAAAAGCTTTGGGTGCACCTCTTTCCTTGTTTAAACAGAGATGTTCTAAGCTTTTCTTTTATACATAGCTTCATTATTTTTACTTTAAGAAAGCATTCCTCAGATTAAAGTTTGAAAATTGCTTAGCATTCGTCCTGACACACTGTAGGCACTCAAATCATTTAATGAATGCATGAAAACCAAAGGGACTGGGATGATTTCTCAGATCCCTTCCAGTTCTGACTCTCTATGGTTCTATAGCTACTTAACATATGTTCATGAGTTGTAGTCAAGGGGTATCTCTCTGCATGTTTGCCAAGGTATCGAGACTTCTTCTGCTTGTTTCTTCATTTTGGGAAATAAAAGTATGCCCAAGATGATTCTAGAAAATAATTATCTATAGCCACTGGGTACATGGATTCAAATAGTTGGAAACGGGAGAACAACTTTGACAAGTAAGAAAAAAGAAGTATATAGTTTAAAGGATACCCAAGTCTGTGTCCACATGCCAATAACAATATCACATCCCCTTCAAAGATAAATTAAAACATAAGGGTCAAATATATAGCCTACACTCCTTGAAAATTCTTCTGCACATCACCACTGCAAACATTCCAATTTTGCAGTTTATGAAGAAAGGTGACTTAGACTTACTCTGTGATTTTGGGATCCAGGTTGCCAATCCATAACCGATGTCCTTCCTGTAGCGAGCCCTCTGAAAGGATGGATGCATTCTCCAGGGGAAGAGTTTTAGTTTCTGTTTCCATCAATCTCTATGAAATGCTAAAGGAAATGTGAACATGCAGGCAGGAGAGGAGCAACACTGTGTGAACATGAGATTTCAAATTCAATTCAACAAACATTTATTCAAGGAGGGCATGCCCTCTGGGCAGTCCTTCAAAGTCCTCAGTTATTCCACAACAAGGCCCACAGCACCAGTTCCCTTGGGACAGCTCCTCTGGCAGCCAGAGCATAGAAGCTGCCATTTAAGGTGAAAGGGGCGTGGGGTGTAAAAAACTAAAGTTTTCCTTTTCTGAAACCAGAGGCTGACTGGGCAGGAGGCCAAAGTCTCTATTACTACATGATACTGCAGTCCAACAACTGTCACCCAAAATAAGTCTTGGAAATCACTAGAAAGAGAGTTTTAAAGGCACTGAAAGGTGTGTGTGTGGGGGGAAGAGCAGTACATCTTTTATCTTCATGGAAGAGGCAATACAGCAAGGAGAAGAGGCAATTTGGGAAATTTACTGAATGAATGAATGAAGCAAGCCACTTCTCCACTCGGATCCTCAGTTTCTTCTCCTTCCTAAAATGGGCACACTTATCCCTATCTCATGGGTCGGTGTGGGGCTTAAAATAAGACAATATATGTGACAGTTCAGCACAGGGCTTTTTGAGGAAAGGTGAAGTGTAAAACAAGACCGAGACCGCACGGGACTATCAAAATCCTTTGAGTTTTCAAGGACGATAATCCTATTAGATTTAACAATTCACAAAACGCTTTTACATCTATTCACCCATCTGAGTTGCAACAACCCTGGAAGTAGTCATTTCGGAAAACTGAGGCCCAGACAAGCAAGGATACTTGGTCTTAAAGGCTGACGACGTGGTCAAGCCTGGTCCTGGCCGCGAAATCTCAGATCCGAGGGGTTATTATTCGAATTATTTCCGGGCAAGCGGCGGGACAATCCGGGGCGGGGCCTAAGAAGCCGTCTAGCTAAGGCGGTCTTCTCTACAACGCCTCGCAGGGCCGGCGCCGAGGTGCAGAGGCCCTCGGAGACCACACTCACCTCGTGGCCTCGGCGTCGTTCCCTCGGCTCAGGCCCGAAAGCAGGTCCCGACTCCGCGGCCCCACCGCGCTCTAAACGCGACGGTCTCAACACCGCCCGCAGCCAGGCTGCCCGTGACGCGTTACGCCCGCGCCACCGCGCCGCCCCGTGACGTCACGACGCTGGCGCCGCTACTGTCGCCGCGGTCATACGAGCCTTTCCCCAGTAGCCCTGGGAGGTAGCTGGTGAGTGACTTAGATTCGGCCTTGAGGCGCGCGTGAGGTCTGGTTTCCAGAGATCCTCCCTCTACTCAAGGACTTTTGGGGGACCCGAGGGTCCCTCCCCACCGGCCCATTCCATTAGAGACCAGCTTGAGACCACCGGCCCATTCCATTAGAGACCAGGCTGTAGGCGGGACCTGTTGCATCCGAGCGAGTTTCACGGGTTGGGGGCTGGAATTTAGAGGTGGAGCAGGTGTGTGAGGGAGGGCGGACTTAATAAATAATAGCCGTTATCGCTTATTCAGCATACACCACTTGGCAGGAACATCTAATGGGGGTAGGTATTATATTATCTCCCATGATGAAGAAACGGAAGTTCAGAAAGGTAACTTTACCAGGGTCACGCGGCTAGTAGGGTGTCGGAGCTCAAATTCAAACCCAGGTCTGTCTGACTCCAACGCCTGAACTATTAATCACTGCTCTATGCTGCCCAACGACAAAACAGTTGTCATTTCAGTAGTTCCCCATTTACACAGTGCTTTTGCAGCTCTTAGCTCATTTGCCCCACCCCACAACCCCTCGTAGCCCTGACAAATAGTATTGTCATCTACATTTTACCGATGAGATTGAAGCCCCGAGAGTTTGACTTGTCAACAAGCGCCGGCACCAGAACTCTTTCCCATGTCTTTTCTAGGTTTGGTGCTTCTTTCCTTTCACCCTACTTTATATTGCATTTTTGTAGGAGGTTTATGGTTGGAAAGGATGAAAACCTGGTCTGGCTCCTTCATTTTATGATTGAGGAAACAAAACCTAGGTAGGAGAAATGACTTGATACAAGCCAAAAATAAGTCAGTGGTAGAGTTGTCACAAATACTTTTTGATATAGGACAGTTATGAATCTTAAAGGGTGGTTGGCATAGAGGGATGAAGTAGAAATATTGTAGTCCAGACTTCCTAATTCCTAAGCAAAAATTCTTTCTCTTCCTGTTAAAATTTCTCATGCCTCCTTTGGCCATACCAGGAACATAATATAGTCAGATACTGCAAATAACTTTACATGGCACTGAATTTAGAATAGAATGTGTGTCACTATTTCTAAGTGAAAATCTGGCAAACCAGGGAGATAATAAAAACAGTGTTGGAAAATAGAGCCAAGGCCTACTGCCTGAAGTTTAGATTCCAGTTCTGGTTCTAGCACTGTGACCCTGGGTAAGGATTTAATCTTTTTGGACTTCTATTCATGTATTCATCATATTTATTCAACATCTTCTGTGTTCAGGCACTGAGGATACAGCAGTGAAAAGAGAGGCATAAACCAGGCCTTATAGTACTTAAAGATTTGTAAAGAGGATTAGACAATAATCAAATAATTATTCAAATATTAGCTGATACTGTTAAAGTAAGTGCTGTGAGTGAGTATGGGGTGTTATGAAAATGGACTGCAGGATACTTGACCTAGTAGTGATAAAGGAGGTAGTCAAGGAAGGCTTCTGAGGAAGTGATGGTTAAGCTGAAATCTGAAAGGAAAATGGAGATAAAGAGGTAGAGGAATATCATTCAAACAGATTCAATAGCAGGTTTGAAGACCCTGGAGCAGAGAAGCATTTGAGGAAATAAAAGATCTTGTTTATTTTGTAAAATGTGAGTGCTAATCACTACTCTGGTTATTGTGAGAATCAGATGAGATAATACATGTGAAAATATTTTATGTATTAGGGCCTGCATGTGTGCACATATGTTTATAAAATGTACATATTATAAGCTAATATACAGCTGGATTGGGAGGGGCTGTTGGGACAGTGGATAAGCCAGGATGTTGCATTCATCATCTAGTTCTTAAAATCAAAATGCACCTTGTGTGAAGAATAGGGAAATTCAAGTTTTGAGACCTTCAGCTTTGGAAAAGGAATGTGTGCTTCAAGTAATTTTAAAAAATATTTCAACAGTGTGCATAATGACATAATAGCTGCTATTTATTGTGCACCTGCTGGATGCCAGGCATTGTTCTAAGTATTTTGTGTACACAGTGTAGTATAGTGGTTATGAGTACACTCTGGAGCTAGACTGCTTGAATTCAAATCATGGGCAAATTATTTACCTCTCTGTGTCAATTTCCTCATCTGTAAAATGGGGGATAATAATAGTACTTATTTCTTAGGGTTATCATGAGTTTCATGCGAGTTAATGTATGTAAAGCACCTAGGATAGTTTCTGGCACATAGTTATCACTCTACAAAGTGTTAGCTATTATTATTATTGCTAAGATCTTTTTAAAGGCTCATAATATCACAATGATAAATATATTGTGGAAACTATATTTGGAGAGGTTAAATGACCTACCCAGACTCATACAGCTAATAAATAGGAGAACTGAAATTCAAGTTCAAAACTGCTTCCAAGGGAAGCGGGTGTGGCTCAGTGGATAGAGCCCCCGTTTGCCATATGGGAGGCCTGGGTTCGCGTCCCGAGGCCTCCTTGTGAGGGCAGGCTGGCTCGCACGGCGCCGTGGGCTGGTGCGGCAGAACCTCACAGCAAGGGGGAGATAAGCAGACACAGAGAAGACACGCAGCGAATGGACACAGCAGCACAAGCAGCAACGGGGGGATAAATAAAATAAAATAAATAAATCTTTAAAAAACAAACAAAAAAAAGCCTGCTTCCAAAGCCCAGGTACTTTCTGCTGCATTATATGATTAATTTTGTTGTTTAATGGTTGGGCTTCCATAACAGTTTTTTTCCTCAACTCTAATTCTTCATCTGTACAGAACTAAGAGTTAATGTGCATGTCCTTAAGGCCAACGGCCCAAGGGATTGCCCTTATTGAACTTCCACTTTGAAATTTCCTGACTTCTGTGCAATTAAAAATCTATGCCTTCAGCATTTCAGCAATGTGGTTTATTTATAGAGTTGTCTTCCGTTTCACGTGTACTGGGTCTGCTTTTGGGTGCTGTGTTTTCTGTCAAAGGTTGTTTATTTCTAACCCATTTTGATTTCCTGTTGCTTTGTGGATTTGTATTATGACCTGCAACAGGAACACCAGGAAATCTGTCTTAAATGGAGTAGCCAGATTGAGATTATTAAAAAAAAAAAAAAAAAAAGCACACACACGTTATTATACAGCCATATTTGGATGTCAGCGTGGATTAGGCATTGGCTATATTAGGCAAAATGTTAGATATAGAAATCTCATTCAGAGCCAAACTTTTGTGAACAGTTCTGCCAAAATAGGGCAGGGTTATTAGTCCATGTCCTTGAACAGTGACATAATCTCTCTGAGTCTCAGTTTCTACATCTGTAAAATGCGGATTATATTCTTTGTGGCATTAATGAGGGGATTAAAGGAATATAGGTAAAGCAAGCAGTCCATGCCTGACCTCAATAAAGAGTAGCTTTTGCTAACATTAAAAAACAGAAAAAAATATCATCTTTCATTTTTCATCCAGATCTGTTTTTACTGACTTCATACTCTGATCACTGTTGTTGAGCATCCATTACTATTAAAGATTCCATCAAGAAAAATTATTTGCCTTTGTGCTACTCATTTGCTTTTCTTTCTTTCTTTCTTTCTTAATATAATGATAGCCACCATTTATTAAGCAGCTACTGTATTTCAAGCACTGTCCTAGGTGTTTTACATGCATTCACTGTTTTATTTTAAGGGCAGGGCTATTCTTCTCATTTTGCAGATGAGGAGTGTGACACCCAGAGAAGAAGAGTGAATTGCCCAAAGTTAAAGTTTACGTTCAGCTCTTACTGATTCTATACTACCTTTTGTATCAGTAATGACATACAAGCTTTTTTATTAGCTTTGTCTAACCCTGGCATGAAAGTCTTTGAAAAGAAAGGTGATAGATATAAAAAAGGTATCATTTTGGGGGCTCCTGCTGTCAGATACCTTGCCAAGTATTTTATATACATAACCTCATTTGTTCTTCACAATCCTAAGAAATAAGTAGTACTATCTCCATTTTACAGTTGAGGAAATCAAGGTACAGAGATATTATTCAGGAGGCATTTAGACAATGGTGGAGTTGGGACTGGATTTCAAAACCCAGATCTCATTCACTCCATTATACTGCATCAGAATTTTAGGATGAAAAAAAAACATTTTTTTTTAAATGAGGTGTGGAATTGATTTTCAAAGACAGCAGCCTCCAGATGTTTGATATTAATGGTTTTTATTTTTTACCTCAGCAATTGCCAGATTCCTGGCAGAAGCTATCAATACTGCATTTGTCGGTTAGCTAAGATTGTGTTCCATCCTACAGGTAGCTGTAGGCTATAGCATCTCTACAATTTCTGAAGAAATATGATATGTAACTTGTGTTAACGCAGAAGAGGGTGGCATGTTCCAGAGCTTTAGTTCTGTAACATGGAAGACCTCAAACCATAGCCATGCTTTAGACTCACATTAAAGTCATTTAATTAGTAATCGGTGTATAAGGAACCAAAGAAAAATTTAATTAAATGCTGTCCTGTGAATTTTCCAGTCATTTAATGCCTGTTGAAATGGCTTTCTTATTTAAAGTCCTCTTCCAAGTGCACTGCCCTCCCTCTTTATAGTATAACCTTAAGATTATGTGTCTTTTCTCATATAAGGGTTTAATTAGCATCACTAAGGTTTAGGCTGTTGCGGCATTCACTTAACTCTGTGCTCCTTGTGTACTAAGGGGCATTCTGGTGCAGTGGAAGGAACATGGGCTTTGAAATCCTGTAGACCATGAGCATGTTACTTAAATTTCTGAGTCTTCAACCTGTAAAATGGGGCTAATAATAATATTTCTTTGTAGGGCTGTTGGGAGGATTAGAGATAATGTGTTTAAATTGCCTAACACAGAGCTCAGTTTATAATAGTTGATTGATAATTGATAGCTACTATTTTCTGAAGCTGTGATAGTATCTTTTTTACTTGGATCTTTCTTTTTGTATTATTCTTTTAGTGGATATTCACAAAGATTGTCTTCAGCCATGGCATTGGGATTAAGGTACTTCCGCTTGGCCCACCCTGCCTTTTGCAACTCCCTTTCAGCCTTGACCAGACCTGTTTTAGAAGTTACACTGAAGACAGTGAGTGGAATACAAAATAACCAAAGGCAGTACATGGCCTATGAAGCTTTACCAGTCCGTGGTTTTGCTACCAAGAAAGCCAAAGGTAAGACCTTTTCCCTCTCCCTTTCCCTTTCTTATATTTAACCCTTGAATTATCATAGTTGGAGGGGATCTCATGGATGTGTTGAATTTCTCCCCTTGCCCACATGAGGAAATGATGTCTCACATAGTTCAGCTGATTGGCTTGAAAGGGCACAGTGGCAGTGGTGGCATTAGAACTTAGGACCTGTTTTCACATTACCATGCTATCTCCTTATTTGTTTTCCTTGTGATTCAGAAAAAGCCTAGTTTCTTTCTTTTAGTAAATTAGAACAATTTAGAATTCGAGGGAAGTGCCAAGCAAACCAGAATGCTTATGGCAGGGATCAGTACATTCTCTCCTGATAGGAAGATCTATGTCAAGAGTAAAATTAAAACCAGGAGCTTGTTGGGTGATGGGACTTTTAGAACTGTGGATTTAGATGGATGATCTTAATGGCTTGTATCATCTAAGAATAAGACTTTGATGTACCGCGGATCTCGGCTTAAATGTCATTTTCTCAGGGAAGCCTTTCCTGACCTCTTAGACTAACTCAGGTCCCCTGTTATATGTACTTGTGAAAACTGTATTTTACCTTTGATGTACTTAGCACAGCACTAATTAACTAACTAATGATTATTTGTGAGATTGATTGTTGTTTGCTGTCTGCTTTCTTGGACTTTAAGAAGATAGGGTCTATGTCTCTTTTTTTTTTTCTTCAAAGATTTATTTTATTTATTTATCTCTCCCCACCCCCTCGTTGTTTGCACTTGCTGTGTCTATTCATCTTCTTTGTTACCTTAGGCGGTACCGGGAACCGAAACTGGGACCTCTGATTTGGGAAGGAGGTACCTAATCGCTTAAGCTACCTCCATTCCCTGCTTTGTGTCTCTGGTTATGTTTTTCCTTTTGTGTCTCTCGTTGCGTCATCTTGTTGCGTCAGCTCGCTGCTCCTGCCTGTTGCGCGAGCTCGCCATCCTGCTCGTCCTCTTTAAGAGGCACTGGGAGCCTCTGCTCCCTGCTTTGTTGTGTCTCTCATTATGTTTTTCTTCTTGTGTCTCTTGTTGTGTCATCTTGTTGTGTCAGCTTGCCACACCTGCCCGTTGCGCCACCTCTCTGTCTTCTTTTTTTTTTAAGATTTATTTTACTTATTTATTTATACCCCCCCCCGCCACTGCTTGTGCTTGCCATGTCCACTTGCTATGTGTTCCTCTGTGTCT
>JAQZBX010055117.1:0-18494 GCA_029593785.1 Cabassous unicinctus | reverse complement strand
TTTTAACACTAATTATGTAAGAATTTAAAAATAATGTCTTGGAGTCAAACTTAGAACCATGCTGTATTATAACTGAGGAAAAGAGCTCAGAAAAGAAGTTTCAGTTGTTGTATATACTTGTATTGCATATACTTAAAAGATATATAACAAAATAATAAGGTTCTGATTCTATATTTGTATTCAGTAATTCTCAATCTAGTATTTGCAACACGGCATGTTTTAAAATATTTGTTAATTGGACCTGTTATTTATATTTGTAAACTATCTAAAGAACCCATCCATTGATTTTACAGATAGATTTCTCAAATGAGTGTGAATTCTAGGTGACCTAAGATTTTCACACCTTGTTACCATCCTGAATATATAGATGGACAATACAAAATACTGAAAAATGTTAAGACCTTAGTAGAGAATTGCTGCCAGACAAAAAGACTTGGGTAGTCAGCCTGGTGCACTCAAAGACCAATCTTGAGACAACAGAATTTCAAAGAGAAAGAGCCTTTACTGCATTGCAAAAGTAAGACGAATAGGAGAAAATTCTCAGATCTATTCTCCCCGAATTGGAGAAACTTTGGGTTTTTATGAAATTCAAACAAAGGAGGCTGGAGATAGTGATGTTGGGATGTTAGGGAATATTGATTCATGTTTGTTTAATTGGAAGTAGGTAAGAGCAGAGACTGGCAGGGGTAAGCATCTGGTTACAGGTTACAAACTGGGTCATAAATTGGCTAATTAACATCCATTAGAATCTGACTTAAAATTTTAAATATTTCAATCCACATAAGATAATGCTAAACTAAACAAATTTGGCAGGGGTAATATATAAAGTTGTAAATAACCTAATTGACATGACTAAGCTAAACAAAGCGGGCTGCCAAGTGGTTGTTAGGGATTAACAAAATCTACTCATGGTATGATAAGGGAATATAAATGGGAGCTAGTTAGGAGTTAAAGATTAGCACTTACAAAACATAGTATCAGAATAAAAAAAAAAAAGTTTCAGATATTTGCCTTTAGCTACTTTAAAGTTAACATACATCAAGACCATAATTACAGCAAGTGAGTCATTTTACATTATACTAAAAGTAAGAAAACATTTATATAATAATTCAGTGACTATAGTTATTTGTTAATTCTCAATACTTGGTTTCAATGGTGTCAGAATGGCTAAAAGAAATAAAAAGCTAAATCACAAAAGGGGAAATAGAAATAGCTATTAAGCTTGTTTTAAAAGCCTAAATTGACTAGGAAAGAAAAGCAAATTAAAATAATAAAGTAGTTAAAAATAGTTTAGGAAATAATAATTCTTCATGTTGGTGGGATAAGAGAAATTCATATAGCCTCATGATTGTAATTTGTTAAGTGATTTCTAGATAGCAGGTTTACCATACATGTCAAGAGCCATAAAAGAATTATTTTTCTAACAATCCAAAAATAAACAAAATGTGTGTACAGATTTATATATGAAGACTATTATCATTGTAGGTCTCTTAGGTTTAACAATCAGTGTCATGGGGAATGTTTTAGGAGTCTGTAAACAGCTTCAAAAGAGAGGAAAAGTGAAGCACATAGACGTTTGATGCAATTAAAGAGTCTTTGAAAGTGTATTTTGAAAAAATGTAGGGAATATGACTCTAAGTGCTTCTAGAGCAGTGTTTGTCAAACTTTAAAATGTCTAGGAACCATCTTGAGATCTTGTCAAAAGGCAGATTCTCACTCAGTAGATCTGGGTGGGGCCTCAGATTCAGGTCCCTAACAAGCTCCAAGGTGATACTGATGTGGCTATTTCTTGTTACCTTATGAGTAGCTGGGACCAGAGTGTATGAAGGAGAAAGGGCTGGCATGTTGAATCCAATGCCCACTGGCTATTTCTTTATTTTTTCATTGCAGTGAATAATTGATGACTAATTTTTGTCATGCAAAATTATTAAATGAATATGAGTCAAGGGCTTTTTTTTTTTTTCTTAAAATGATAAAATGATTGCCAAAATCATCTACATTTGTGGATTTCTCCCAGACATTTTCTTTGGTGGTTTTATAACGGTTGTGTCCACACTCACACATAACCCACACCACAGGGACACCTGCATCTATGAATGACATTTGCCATATTCAGATTAAATATTTTAAGAGTCCACCTTCCTTTGCATGGGAATAAGTAACTAAGAAAAAATAGGTCAGAAAAAAGTTGTAGACAATGCAGCTGTTGAGTAAAATGTGATGCAGAAGCAGTCAAATATGGGTTATTGGAAGAGTGGAGATTAAAGAATGGAGACATTCACATCAGTGAAATGTTTAAAACAAGATTATTTGACCACAAAGAAATTAATTCCAAAAGTTTTATATGAAAACTCCACAATTGTGTGGAGGCTTCATTTTAAAAACTTAAAAGAATATGTGTTTTTAACATTTGCAGAGGTTTTGGAAAGTAGAAAAGAAACCAATAGTAAGAGACTCTTCTATTTTACCTTCTCACTATTAAAAGGTCTCTCAGAAGCTTTTGTATCAACTGTGATATTGCATCCCTGTGAGCAAAGAAAATTATTGGAAATGAATTAAGGTTGTATTCACAAATCAATAATTACAATCAATCATATTGCTAAGCCAATGGCATAAGTATTTGCAATTTTAATTTGAATTTACACTGTAAATAATTTTTCATGTTGATAAGATATCCTTCAGTAAATATTTGTAACTTTTTTTTAATTTAGTTACTGAAAAAGAATGATCTTAGTGAAGGGCAATTAATACTGAAATGTTAAGTTCAAAATCATTTTGCACAAAAATGTTTAATATTTAGTTCATAATGACATGTTTCCTTTTAATTTCATGTAATTTGTTATTATGCTGGTTCATCATATTGCTGTTATCTATTTTCTGCTATACATTGTTCTCACAGACAGTACAGGTTGATTTACTTGTGGATTTAATAATCTTGTAGAATATAAAACATATGGTCACACGTTCACTGTAACTGAATTCCAATGTAGCAAATGCTGACAAAGAAAGCTCCTGAGACTACTGATGGCCCAGGAATTAAACATAATCACCAAATGATGCTTGCAGACTCATCAGAGTTCAATACTTCACCACCAGGACAGGTGACCTTTCAAGGAAGCATTGCCAAAAAGAAGCTCAAGCTGCCAAATAACATTTAAATGGAGAGTCTGGAAAATATTTAACTTAATGTCATAAGATTATTTCTTTATTTTCTGGCACTAAGCAATTATGTAGTAAGTTTTTCCCTCATTTTCATGGTACTTTATTACCGATAGGAAATTACTACTCACTGCTTCTTGCACGTTAAATAAAAATCATGCTCCTTTTACATGAAAGAATCACTAAGAGTGAGGAGTTTATTCACTTACCATAGCTAATATTAAACTCTATAAAGAGAATTAATTAAGAAACTAACTGCATTTTAATACTACCTTTTGAATAAAAACTTTTTCCTTTGTACGGTTTAGTTTCATTCCACTAAAGGGAAATTTTCTTTGTGTTGTGTTTTAAAGCCATGGTACATGAAATGAAACGAATAATTGATTAGCATGTTTCTACTTATAAAATAAGATGAAATGACAGTGTGCTACAGGTGTCATTCACCAGGCATATGTGGCATGAATTATATATCCTGATTAGTCTAGTCCAAAGATGGAACATTCTGAGGGGACTAGATATGTAAACTGTGACTGCAGGGATGGGCAGACCACAAGCTGGGAGCTCAGGTGAAGGTTTTTGATGAATTTCCCACGAGAAGCTGGCTGGCTGAAAAAGAGATGGAAATTCTTCCTTCTGATAGCTGAAATCATCAGTTTTCCCTTTAAGGCCTTCAACTGATTGTATGAGACCTCATTCAGTGTTGAAGGCAATCTTCTTAGCTGATTGTAGATATAATTAGCCATAGAGGCAATCAATTAAATTCATGAAATATGCCCATAGCAACAATCAAGCCAGTGCTTGCTTGACCAAACAACTGGACACTATAACCTATCCAAGTTAACACAGGTACTTAACCATCACAATCTGTAAGTCAGAAAATACTTAAGATGATTCTAAAGACATACTCATTTACATACACAACATATGTCTATGAGATTTTAATGACCACCAATTTTAAAATGCCAATATCTAGGCCAGTATTAGTATTTATAGAATGGGCTTTTGAATATATTTTTATCCTCAAACAATATTAAATGACCATTTTTGTTTATGATGGAACTTTGCCATAACTAATTTATTATGGCTCATTACATCAATTTAAATTATTGAGATACTTTATTATTCATATAGTTTGTTTGGATTTTCTACTATAAAATGTAAATAGAATCTTAGTTGCCACTAATTTTTTAGCCTCTTTCTCTTTCCATTCCCCTGTGGCTTTATTTATTAAGCTTTCAAAATTAAATAAGTGAACATATTTTTTCATAAGGTAAATATTTAGTGATTTCAAAAGCTTATTTTGTCTTTGAAATATTTGAGGAAAATACCACCATTTAAAATTTTTATGGATATGACATTTTCTGTTTGAATCGGATTTGATTCTGCATTGTTTCTACAGAAAGCTATAGAGCCGTTAGAACTAATGTCATGTTCTCCAGGAAACAGAGGTATTTAAGTTGACATATATAAATATATGATAAGTTATTGTAATTCTCTTTGTCTTAATATAACTAAACCCAGTTGGTTATTAACTGTAAAAATCTGTGGAAATGAAAGGTATGCAATTCTTTGTGTCTTCTAGGAATTACAACCATGTTGGGAATCATAACACTTTAATATTGTGATTGAAGCAAAATAAAAAAGAAAAGGTATTATAATACAGAGAGGGAGAGAAAGGCAGAGAGATGGGAGGATGGAGAGCATATCTCCCTCAGCTAGTCATTGAAGAATATAGAAAGGAAGCATTATTTGATCTGAATTGAGAAAGACCATAGTTAGAGAAGAGAGTGCATGGAGGCTCTTCCAGATAGGATTAAAGATCACAAGGTCATGACATGGGACTGGATGAGCTCTGTGTTCCTATAATGTTACTCGATAGCCTCTGCATCTTCTATTTGTTCATAACCTTGCATATGTCATCAATATGAACTGCAAAAAGCTCTCCTTTATCCACAAATCAGCAAACTTTTCTTGAAATCTTACTCTGTGCATGAAATTGTACGAAGCCCTCTAAACAAGACCAATAAAAATGGAACATCTTTTCTTTCTTTTAAGATGTTAAGAATGTAGTTGACAGACTAAGCGCTAACATATTAAAGCAGTCTGAAGCCAAATTTCAATGGAAATGGGTTTATAGATTTCAATATCAAAGGCCCTACATGCTACACCAGTGGTATCTTTTGAAAATTATCACAGCTAAATTTCAGTTCAGGAGTGTAGGCAGGGAATAGAGTGTTATTCTCTTTTCTTTGTCTATGGGCAATGTACCTACAGCAAGATAAAAGAGTGCATTAAGCATCAGAAGAAGATCCCTCACAGCCTACCTAAGATTCAGCAGAGATGGAAACGTAAGGGTTTGTATTAGTGACATTGTAGGATAGAATGCTTTGGACCAATGATCCCTACCTCTTTCTATTTGTTTCTATCTATATTTTTCATTCTTGCACTCTTTCTTTTCCTTATGATTCCTTGAATCTGCTTCTTCAGTTTGGGGGTCAACCTACATTAACATTTGTTAGTAAATGGTATGGTGTGCTCATTTCTAAGATTAGCATTTTCAGGCTATATTAATCTTTTTTATGACTATACGGTTAAAAAAAAGTCAATTTACCAAAAGATTCTTTCTTTTCCTATAATCAGTTGGAGATAGTATGTCCTTTCTTATCCTTTTTTTAAGGACCATAATCATGAAAATGTTTACAAAATGTTCTTACTGTAATAAACTATAAATCAGCATTGGCTTTTTTGTCAAGCCTGTATTTAATTATTTTTTTAAATGTCTTCCAATAGTTTTCGACATCCAGTTCATTATTACAAATATTTCAGTCTTTGCAAAAGGCATATCTGAAGATTTTAATCATTTTATATGACTGGATGGTTGCACCAACAAATAAAAAACCAGGCTTGCTAGCACTTCTCCTTAGGTACATTAAATTAATTGAGCATATTGTGGACTCTGCAGCATGATGTTTTGCTTGTAAATCATTCATGTTGTACCCCAACGACAGTGAACAGCAAACATGCACCATAAACAGATGGAAGGATGATCTAGGCCATTTGCAGTAACTTCAGGTTCATCCAGGAAAATCTGAAGGTCACTGAAAATTGACCACAATATGCTGTTGCTAGATTGATTCACCTCAGGTGCTGGGTCCACTGAGAAAGTAATCAGCACTAGCTAATGGACCCCTCAAAGCCTCCTTCCTAGACGATTAAAAATCTGTTGCTAAGACATATAAATCTCAAATATTTTGATATCTCTATGTCGCAACATTTCCCATTGATTTATGATCTTAAAGTAAATATCCACCCCTCCTACTCCCTCCACCACTAAACTCGTAAGGGTGCTTGTAGATTATGAAAGTTTTTTTTTTCTTTTTTTCTAAGAAA
Organism: Cabassous unicinctus; assembly: GCA_029593785.1. Taxonomy (NCBI): domain Eukaryota; kingdom Metazoa; phylum Chordata; class Mammalia; order Cingulata; family Chlamyphoridae; genus Cabassous; species Cabassous unicinctus. The sequence continues at coordinate 11,945 of JAQZBX010055117.1, read as the reverse complement.
ATTATAACAAAGATAAAATCATATTTTAAAAATACAAGTAAACTAATTCAATCTCCTTCCCTCTGTTAACTACTGCTATCCCATGGTATATATTTTTTCCCTTCAGACTTTATTCACATTTTTTAAAAAAGCTTCCAATTTTTTCCCTAACTTTTCCATCCAACACCATAGTTTTGTGCAATATTAAGTGACGATGCATCCTTTTCCTCTTATTTAAATATATTAATGTTGCTAATTTGGTGGTGAGAGATATGTGATGAACTATATTTTTAGTTTAGAGTCACTGATCCACTCAGACACTTTCCCTTATTCTCATGATCATGAATTGAATTTTATGAGGCAGACCCAGATCAAATGGCCCAGTTAAACAGCATCCATTTATATAATACAACCTATACAGTACAATTTGTGCAAAGTAGATAACTTGATTATAAGACACAATGTGTCAAATGGACAATTAACTATTTTTTGAACATTTTTTAAATTGGGAGTTGTTTCACTGCCAAGGCTTTGAAATGTAGAATCATCTCCAAGTCAAGCTAAGGATTTAGCTTTGTGACTGTTATTAACATTCCTACAATTAAGAAGAAAAACTTTCAGGAATATGGATGGCCTAGGATGAATGCAACTATAATCATTTTCTCATGTTCAGCAAACAATTAAAGTGGTTGTTACCAAAAAAGAAGCCTTCGTAATCTGTTGGGGTTGTGTTAAGCTACGGTTTTTTTTTCTAATGACTTTATTTTTTAACTTTTTATTGTTGTAACAAATATACAACCCAAAGTTCCCCATTTTTACCATATTCAAGTGGACAATTCCGAAGTATTAACTACATTCACAATATTGTAGTATCATCACCAACATCTTACCCCTTCTTTTTCATCATCTCATACAGAAATAAAGAAACTTTTCACCCATTAAGTTATAGCTCCCTCTTCCCGACCCACCTCCTGGCCCCCACTAACATATAAATTGTCTTCATGGACTGTGCTTCTTCTAAGAATTTCATGGAAGCAAGATCATAATAATATTTATCTTTTTGTGACTGGCTCATTTCACTTGTCTCCAGCTGTAAAAAGGAATGAAGAATACAATCGCTTTTGAAAGCTGCCACTGAAGTTCATTCTTTATTTTAGCCACCATTTATTGAGCACCATATGGTGCTTTTATTTGGGGTGACCTGGAATTAAGTATACTTTCAGAAGGCCACAGTCCTGCATCCAGGAGTGCTGCTTGGCCAGTAGCACCTAGGTGAGAGTTACACTACCCATCACCCACTTAAACTGGTTTCCCTTGTGTTCTGAACCACAATGGCATGAGATGGTCTTGGCACCTTCTATTCTTAGGCACTGAGAGGTCAATGGTGAACAAAACAGATATTGTCTGTTTTTGTAGCTCTGTGAAAAGAAATAATTGCTCAAATAAATATGTACTTACAAAGGTACATTCGATGCTATGAAAGGAAACATACTTACAGATTGAGTGTTCCTGGGGAAGCTCCATCTATGTTGAGATGTCAAGGTGGTCTTCTCTGAGAAGTGAGGTTTAAGCTGAGATGAGCATGTAGTTAAGCTCTGGGGTGTGGGGAGAAGAATGGTCTTGCAAAGGAACATCCTGCTAAGGCCCTGAGGAGGGAGATATTTCGGGAACTGAGTGGGGCCTTCTTTGCCTGGAGCATAGTGAGCAAGTCTGGAACATTGTTAAGCAAGGTCCTGATCATTCAGAATCTTGTAGCAAGGGTTAATACTTTTAGATTTTATCTTAAATTCAATGGCCAGATACTGACGGTGTTAATAGAGGGAGAAGCATGATTATACTGCATTGAAAGGAAATCACCCTGGCTTTTTGTGGAAATTGGATCCGAGGGGGGAAAGAACACATGCAGGTGCATGCAGGGGGAGGAAGAAGACACCTTCGCAGTAATCTGGGTGAGAGAGCATAGTGCTTGGTGTAAGGGGTTGGCACAGGTGAAGATAGATTTTAGAACTGCAATCCGTTGGACTTGGTGATAGACTGGCGCCTTCAAGGTGGATGCCATAAAGTATGTAAATAGCAGTTGGATGAGCAAAGGTAACACTGAAGGAGAAGGGGTTACTGGAGGAGGGGCAGATTTGGATATTAACATTCTCTTTGTGGATGTTTGCGAAATATACAGTAATATATATCTGTAGGCATTGTATTTGTGGGTGCAGACCTTGGGACTGACACCTGACTTGGGATATGAGTGAATATTGTAATAGTTAGATGGAATTTAATAAAAGGGAAGTGGATGGATTTACCCACAAACAGAAACTAAAGTAAGAAGAGACTCAAGAAACTGAAAAGTAATAATCTTGGAGAAACAAGTAAAACCAGGAGAGAGTGAAGCCACAGAGGCTGAGAGCAAAAATGGGTTTCAATTCATCAGCTTCATTAAAAGCAGCTGATGAGTGACCTAAACTAAGCGGCTATTGAATTTACCAATATGTAGGTCATTCATTGGTGATCTGAGCTAGAAAAGGTTTGTTACATTGGAAATAATTGAAGAAAGAATTGGAGTTGTAAGCTATTTCATATATATTTAAATTTTGGATAGCCTAAGGCATATTTGAGTACTGATATAGAGGACCCAGTACAGAGAAATATATTTATTTATTTTTATTTTTTATTTTTTTTTGAGAAATATATTTAAAATGCAGGCAAAAGATGGAATAATCAATGGAGGGGCATCCCTTACAAAGGAATATCCAGTAACTATTTGGAAATCCAGGAAACCCTTTGTCATAAAGAGGGGTGCTTCTTTCATTTTAAAAGAGAGAAGAAAGGACAATAGAGTGTTTATGAGCAGTGGTAAATGTGAACATTCAGTGACTAGACAGTGAGAGACTGCTTTGCTGATGGAATGACGCAAAGCCATTCACTGAAAATGAGATTAGAGCTTCTAGGAGAGTGAAGAATAGTATCCAATAGGTGTTAGAGGAACTAGACACGGCCATTCCCCTGATGGGAAACTACAGGAAAATATGGTCAAATTTCAATGAGTTTGAAAAGATGTTGTAGCTAAACATATTTTTGCAGATTCCTGTTTAGAGCATGTGTTCTGGGTCTTTCCCCATTTAATTTAACATCTTAAAGACAGTAACTAACAAGTAATCAAATACACCAGCTTCTTCTACTTCTGATTTCATTTATCAACGAGAATTAGTAAATATTAAGATGTCAAAAATAAATCATTAGGCTATGCTTACTAACATGAACACTATTAAATTCTGCCAGCTCTAGGTGAAGTTCTGTATCTGAGAACACATTAAAGATAATCAATGTTGAATACAATATTCAGTGCCACACTGCAGTAGATGAACATGGAGAATAAAGTAGTTGAGCCACTCAGAAGACTTCTAGCAATCAACGCAAAGCCACAGAAACCACTTCCTGTGGAACTGGCTTGATGAAAGTTTTATGTACGTTTCCGGCATGGCCCTGATGAGCTATCTGCACAACGTCTGACTTTACTAACACTGTAGCTTTCCTATGAATTGCAGGCATTATTTAGTTAAGTCTTGCAAATAAATTTATAGCGTTATATAAATTTTGATAAATGTTTCACACATCTATTTGAAATTACTCTCTCTTCAGTAGCTGTAAATACAACTAAGTTGATTAAAATTTACTATATTTTTATCTTCTGAATGCCAGATTTTAGAGGTGGATAGCAACTACAATGTATTTTGCCTTGGGTTTCTTCCTGTTATCCTTGAGATATCCTCATTAAGCATAGATAATTGTGTTAATCAAGCTTGCCTTCATTTTACTCTATATAACATAGATAAAGAAAAGTAATGGCAATGGGAAGTTGAGGCTTAAAATATACAGGGTTCCAATTTGGAATGATGGAAAGGTTTTGGTAATGGATGATGGTGATGCTAACACAACAATTAACAGCATTGAAAGATATATCTGAATAAGATTAAAATAAGAAATGTTAGATTATATATATGGGAAAGGAAAAAAATTTTTTAAAAATCCATGGAACTACACTATACAAACAGTGAACCCTAAGTTAGACCATGGACTTAAATTAATAGTAAAATTATAAGAATGTGCTATCATCACGTGCAACAAATGTTCCACACCAATTCTTAAGTATTGGTGGTGGGGTGGTATTAGGGAATCCTGTGTTTTTTGTTCTATAAACTCACAACTTCTCTAATAAAGGGGAAAAAAATGAAAAGTAATCTTTGGTACATGATATTCTAAGAAAACAAGCAAATGGAACTTAAAGTTTAAAATACAGTTCCTCTCTTTAAAAATGGTTTTCTTCAAAGTTGGAGTAAAGTTTTATCTCCTTGTAAATTATCAGCATTGTGCCTGATATATCTGTTGGTTGTGTATTTATGATAAATATAGATGTTTATTTATTATATACATATCATAGGAAGGAAGGTTTTCTTTTACATAAAACTCTGAAGACCAATCAAGCAGAACCTTCCAGGGTAACAAGCATCTGTTTAGAGCCATCTGTAGCTATAAATTTAGAAATGTAAGCCTCAACAGCAATTGTTCATTTCCAGAAGTTCCCCAGATCTTTGATTAACAGCAAACACACACATCGATTTGCTCTATTTCAGTTACTTAATACACATATGTATGCCAGATCTGTTCATATTAACTATTAGAGAAAAATTCACTCTTTAAAATCACCCAGGAGACTTGAGCTAGATGCCTCAAAGCTTCCTTCTGGCTCAAAAATTTCATGAACTTTGATCATTTTGGAAGCCACAAAGGAGAAAGGGATCAACGTTCTGGTGCCAGAAATTCACAACACTCCCCATTCATATTTCATTGAACAATATCTATGGGTTCATGTGCCACCCTGGGCCCTTAACTCCCAGCCTTGCTATCCTTAAACCCTCAAGCAACTGTACAGCCTTTTGTTCCTCATTCTCCTTCCATTATTCTTCATTGCCTTTCTGTGTGTCCAGGGAAAATGACTGTGGAGAATGCCTTTACAACTATCCACACCTCCACAAGCAGAAAGGTTAGCACACAGCTGCCTATTTCCTCTCCCCATCCTTCTTTGAAATGGTTCCCTTGAAAAAATGGTGCTCTTTGAAGTTTATTTGCATCTTCAAGGACAAGTCTCCTTTTAAATATAATAAATGAAAGATTAAGCATAAGCATTCTTTCCAGACATGGGCAATACCCTAAAAGTAAATTCTGGTAGAAATGAAATTTTATAAACAGAATTGAGTAATACTTTCTACATGACACTGAAAGAAGCAGAATACTTCAAAGAGTACTAAATGTTTTTCTGTATATCTGGTCTTAATAATCTTTCAACATTTTTATATATAAAATAATTTTCTGGAAGATGTTAATAATTTTACTTACAAAATGTCTATTACCTGTGGGCACATAAAACACCCTCATTCATATAACTAACTGAAGCAGGCTAGTAAGATAGGGAATCAATAGACAGACCTGGAACCTGGCAAGAAGTCCATGTGGATATCAATACCAAGTTGGCTGCTGGAAAACCCTGGTGAGATTTCTGCCATCCAGAAAGAGATTTCCTGCAGAAGCCAGGAAAAGCCCCAGATATTCTCCAGGGACATTATCATTGGGCCCTTCTGGGGGATTGATGGGTGGGATTATCAATCAAAACAGCAAACAGCTAGAACTCCTCCCATGCCATTAGCAAAGGGGTGGAATAATTAATGGTTCAAAAAACAGGCACAAAGGCCGAATACTTCTCTCTTGCCTTCCGTGCCCTCCTCCTGCCATGTCTCCCGTCTCCCCCCGCCCCCAGCATGGATCAACACGCAAGAAAAACCTGGGCATTTATAATCTATAACGGGAAATTATAGTCTATAAACCAGACCTCTTTATGACTCTTCAGATCCTTCCTCTTTCTGGGACCCATGATCTGTTATTTTCTCCCATTTCTTCTCCCTCCCTACCTTAATAAATTACTGCCTATCTAACCCACCGTGCTCTTGAAATTCATTTCTGCAGCCTAGTCAAGAACCTAGACCAAATCCAGTAACATAGCTGCTTGTTCAACTTCTTCACCATTTGAGTGTTTGATAGGCATCTCAAACTAAAAAGGGTCCAAAGAATTCCTTATCTTCCTCAAGAAAACCCTATTCCTCCCACAGTCTTCAACCTCTCATTTAATAGTAATTGCTTTCCATTGATCAGATTTAAAAACAACAGCAACAAAATATCCATACAAACAAACAAACAAACAAAAAACCACACTCAGAAGGTTTACCAGCACTTACTGTTGTAGTGTAAAGAACTTCAGGAAATAGGACATTTATGAGAAGATCCGTGATGACAAAAAGTATAACAGGGTGTGTTGAAGCATTAAACAAGCTAATGGGCATACAGCCAGGGCGTAACTTTTCAGTCATCTTTGTTCTTTGTTAGACTTTGTTTCAGTCTAACAAATAACAGGCCACCTGGAGCTATAAGATGTAAAGAATAGTAAAAATGAAGTTAATTAAGTAAAAAAAAAACCCTAAAAAACCATTTATCTGTTTTCTTTTGTTTTGTTTTTTTTCATTTCTAAAAGTACCTCTTCATGCGATTTAACCAAAATATTTCTAGGGCTAAATATCAGTTTGAAAAATACTGGATGAATAATAGTTAAAAGAAATAAATTGAAATGAGGTTAATTTCATCCTTGCAATGTACTTTATGGATATAAAAACATATTAATAGTCCAGACATTAAAAATCTTTAAGATTTCTGAAATTGAAACATTTGGTTTTTCAAATAAAGTTTTGCATATATTTCATTAGTAAGTCTTTCATTTTTAAGTTTACTATCAAAAGCTAGAACTGAATACAGATATGGAGCACAACCTTATCCTTTATAGTAAAAATAGTTCTTTCTTCACGTGAACCTTAGTATCCTGTAAATAGGTGAGGTATTTCTGTTTTCACTTCCAACATATCCCAAAAATGAGACTCTGCCCGAGCACTGGGAGAAATGACTGAGAATATATATAGATTTCCCAATGATTGACTCTTCATTCTTCTTATAATGGTAAGGCCTATTATTAGTTAGGTCTATTATTAGTTAGGCCTTTTAGACAAAAGAGGAAACTGTATGGTCTGGCACACACCTATAGCTCAGCAAGGAATAGGTTTGTTTTGTGCCTCATGCAGGTTTCCTATTAATGTTCACTTGCTCACCTTCATCTCCAGCCCAGAATCTGGAACTCCTGTCGCCAAGCAGAATCTCAGGAAGTTAAAGAAAATCTGTACTATTTTTCTTCAAAGTTTTTCAAAATATAGTGTCCAGCAGCGCTCCCTTTCTAAGGCACAACAATTTGTGTTCCTAATTTTCTATGTTTTTATCATCTCTTGATTGGTTATGCCATCTTTATTTTATGCATAATTTGTATTGGATTTTACTGTTCACAGAATATTTTAAGTATTTTCTCTTGTTAAACACCCCCCCCCCAGCAACCAATTAGAGTATTATAAGATGATGGACATATGGTCAAAGAATATATCTTACAAGTTTAGTCAAGAGGAAACTGAAGCTCAGAAAGGTATAAAGTTAAATGTCTGTTGCCCCATGGCTAATAAGATGCAGAGTGGAAGCAGGAGCCAGGTTTTCTGATTCCAAATCCTGTTCTGTTCTTTCATCATCATCGCCATTCTCAAAAAACATCCTAACATCTTTGGGAGAGGAAGACATTCAATGAACTGTTTACTTTTTTTATTTTGGACATGAAGGAATGACTCACATGACAAGTTAAAGAAGTAAAGTGAATATACTTCCTTTTCAAACATTTAAGTATAGGATTGCTGCTTTGTTTTACTATGTAGTGAAAAGTATACTATGAATTGAAATTGGGATTCTGTTGCAAAAATATTTGCCAAGGTTATTCATTGTGACATACATATCTAAAAGGTATATTTTAAATATCCATGGGCATAAAAGAATAAACACAGAATTAAATACAATGCTTCTAGTGACACTAATTTTTTAATGCCTTCAGAAAATAAATCATTAGGTCAAGGAAAACAGTGTTAAAACAGACATAGGCTATTAATTTTCTTATTGCTAATAAACATACACTGCTTCTTAACAACGCTCTATGTTTTGGATTGTAGGAAGAAACTCCACAACTGTACATTTGTAGATAGATCAGTGCAACCCAAGTACAAGGAGAAACTTCTGAGCTGTAGGGGATGTTAAGGGAAATAAGTAAACATATACACAAACAAATACACAAATACACAAACATAGCTTCACTTTATTAAAATAACAATCAATTCCATTGAAAATAATAAATCAGCTAGAATTAAATCAATAATCAGATAAACAGACTTATTTCATCATAGAACATCTAAAATACACTTTCTATGGAAAAATCTCCCTGACTTACTCATCAGAATATAGGATTTTGGTAAAATGTGAACATAACTTTAAAAAATTATACATGACATTACTTAATAATATTTTTCTATCAAGTAAATGTAACATTGAACCTTCATAAATAAAAGAATGAGGATGAATAAAAAGGATAAGACAAATAATCTTACCTGAAACAAGGAAGTTTGTGAGAACAATATACATCTATCGTTGTGTCTAGTATCAGATTCTCTTTAACAATATCTCTACTTTTCTACAAAGCTTGTATTGATTCTCATCTGCTTGATCTTGAAGTTTTACAAACCAATAGTTTGAGCTATGTTTTCTCTTTCCAACATGGTAAGTTATTTCAATAATGTGCATATTTGTTGGAATGTACATTACCTGCCACAAATTTTATATTCTTTATATTCTAATAAAACAGCAGCAGGTGGATTACCTGCATTTATGATATTTATGCTTCTACCATGGTTTGTCGAATGTGTGACTGTACTACACTAGGTTTCCAGTTTTATTTTCCCAGTGCTGAGGAAATGACACACCATTGTGAAAAGAGTATAGGAGGAGAATGTTCTGGATTCTAGACAAGGCTCTCAAAGTAAATATTTTGTGTTCCAAGCTAACAGTCGATCTTGGAGTGTTTCCATTGTCTTAACTCTACAATTCAAAGGTTCACAATTCTAAAACAGTTTTTCTCAGTCCAGGCTGTATGTTAGAATTACGTGAGGAGCTTTGTGGGTATCTCGATGCTTGAGTACCACTCCATACATACTGAATCAGAATTTGAGGGAGTCATGCATTGTTATTTTTTTAAAGCAAGAACTCCTTCAGTGATTCTGTTCTATATCCAGGCTTTATTAAAAAGCACTACTCCTAAGATCCAAAGACACATTTGCTCCTAAGCAAGGCTAACGAAGTCTGAGTGTCCAAAGACATAAACAACAGTTTAGAATTGGAGATACAAAAGAAATAAAATGAAAGACCAGGAAGAAGTGTATATTGAATAAAGGAGACTGAAAAATCCTCAGGAAGGAGGATATTTGCTTACAGAATTTATGGTTGCAACACCATAATTCTTTATCTATCAGAAACCTATGGTTTTATTACAATAGGTTTTATTGGTTACCATTAAAATTAAATCTTTATTCCATGGGAAAAAAGAGATAAATTATTTATTGAGTAAATCTCTGAAGAAGTCTTTATCAGGTAATGAAATGGATATAAAAATATATCCACCAAAAATTAACCTAGAACAATAGTATTCTAGTTAGTTGATTCTAGATTAAATACACTAATTAAGATAAGGACAAATCATGGCTTAATAGTCTTGACACTGCATACAAGGAAAAGAGTGATTGCAAATTATAACCTTTTGCTAAGCAGTAAGAATGAAGATAGGAAATGAAGGGAATGGGCAAGAAGTACTTTCCTAAGGAGTTAGGAAACAAATATGACAAAAAGATAAAAGAAAATGGTATAAATATTGGCAAGAATATTGCACTACGCTTAGAGCACCCCAGTCAAAAGAAGTCCTGTTGAAACAAGGGATATTAAGGGTTATTGCCTACTTACTTAAAGCAAAGGGATCATTTTGAAGAATCATTGTAAAATACATGAGACAAATAAGAAGGATTCCATTTGTATATGAGTAATATCAAATGTGGGAATGACAATCTATTTATGAATATATGTGGCCTTTAAAAAGAACAAAGATTGCGTTTTGTTTTTAGTGAGAGTTTTACCAATTGCTATCATGACATACTGTGAATTAAGGAAGAAACATTTTGAGGCCAAAGCCAATATTCTATTTCATTGGTGCTTTTTAAATAAATACCTCATTTTACTTCCTGTTATATATTTTTTCACATTTGATGACAACAAACCAAACCTAATGAATTTTGAACCTTTCTGCCTATTTTTAAGTTGGTAAAATCCATGGAAAGATTCTCAGGACCATTTGAAGACTTACAAAGGGCTCAAAAGTTTCAAATACCAAGATGGTCTTGCTAAACTTTTTAAAATTATTTAACTGTGCCTTCTAGGCATTAATTGACACAGAGATACTTGGGTTTGAATATCCAGATGCAGATGCTATTGATGATGATGATGGTTGGTGATGGAGATAGTGATGAAAATGAGGATGAATCATCTTTCAAATTCACCATGGAGGCCTTGTCACTTACAGGGAAAAACATGAAAGAAGCATTTTATCAGATACAACAATAGTTTGCTTAGTTGTGCTTTACAGTAATTTTCTTTCTATTTTGTGTAACTTCTTTGATGTTTTTAGAAAAGCATGTAAAACTTTATATTTGTACTTGAGAACATGGAAATATAGCATATCCAAAAACACTTTGAAGTGAAGCTTCCATTGAAATCTAGTTTGAGGACAATTTGGCATATAAAATTTCAGGTATAAACTTTAGAAACTAGTGAAAACGGTCTGTTAAAAGCCAATTTATGTTTGAGAAGTTCCTCAGTGTTACCCAGGTAGCTTATTCCTATCCCCAGCTTGAGCCTAAGGGTTTGGAAGGGCAATCAGGGAGAAGAAGTAATTTACCACATATCCTGTAGAACAAAAGGAGTGAAAACTGAGATTGGATTCAAAGGGCACATTTAACTGGGGCTTTCATTGGAGGGAACATTCTCCCAATCGAAGAGCCTCAATCTAAAGTTAGCTGGAAGTGATGGCGGGCTGTCAGTGAATATATTCAACTAGAAACTTTCACCTATTTGGGATATTGAAAGAGATCCCTGCTGTGGCAGAAATGTTAATTTAGACAACTTCATAAGACATCTTTCATCTCAAGAATTCCATAATTAATGAGAGAAGCTAGAACATTTTGTCAAGATGTATCACCTATATAAAAACAGGTGTCATAGTGTCATAGTTTGACACTTTATTTGATCTATGACACTAATTCTTACTCCTGTTTTTAAAATATTTTGTATTTACCATTTAAAAGATGAAACACAGACTCCTGTTTAATTTCTTTGTATTCCACCGCCACCCTTTGATAAGAATTCCGTTTTGACAAAAACTTAAACAAGGATTAGTCATTTCTGTCCATAAATAGGCAACCCATGCAAATCACATCACCAAAATCTAACCAGTATTTTATTTGTTGTGATGTGACTAAAAATTAGGGCCAAGAAGTACAATTGATTTGTGAAGGAAAACATCCAGAAATTTAGGAAATACCAAAATACAGGGTATTTTGTACTACGACACCTTCTTTGATAATGACCACAGCTTCTGAGAAGTTTAATTTAAAAAGTAAAGAAATACCAACGGCTGTTATTTATGGAGTCTGAGGAAGTGCTTTGTGGGCTGCAGGTTATTTGCTCTCACAGCAGGTCCTCATAGCCAGTGTCTTTATTTAACAGAAAGGGGAACTGAGGTACAGACTTGGTAATAACTTAACTAAGGTCACACTGCAGTGAAAGACAAAGCAGAACTTGAATCCAGGCAGGCTACTTCCATCATCTGCAACTCTCCCGCCAAATTAATTATATGGCTTAATGACGCTGCACCCATCCGTTTCCTGCCATAGGGTGGGAACCTAAACTCC
>JAQZBX010055116.1:0-18495 GCA_029593785.1 Cabassous unicinctus | reverse complement strand
CCCCCCCTTGCTGCTTGTCTTCTCTGTGTCTGCTTATCTCCCCCTTGCTGTGAGGTCTTGCCGCATCAGCCCACGGCGCCCCGCGAGCCGGCCTGCCCTCACAAGGAGGCCCCGGGAAGCGAACCCGGGGCCTCTCATATGGTAAACGGGTGCTCTATCCATTGCGCCACACCCGCTTCCTGCCGTGAGGTTGCTGCATCAGCCCACCGCACTGCTCAGGCCGGCGTACCCTCACAAGGAGGCCTCGGGCCGGGAACCCGGGTCTCCCATATGGTAAACGGGGGCTCTATCCACTGAGCCACACCCGCTTCCCTAGGTCAAGTTTTTATGCTGGAGTTTTGAGCTGGAGCCCGGGAAGAAAGCACACAGAGGAGCAGAGCATCTGAGCCTAGAGAGAATTGAGCCCCAGGGAGAGATACAGAGCCAGTCACCTGATGGTCTACAGCTGGCCTTGTGGATCAAGCAGGGCAGCTGAGCCCAGAGAGAAGCACCAGGAAGAAAGGAACCCAGGAAGCCTGAACTCTTGGCAGATATCGGCAGCTGTCTTGGTCCAACACGTGGCAACAGACTTTGGTGAGGGGAAGAACTTACGCTTTATGGCCTGGTAACTGTAAGCTTCTACCCCAAATAAATACCCTTTATAAAAGCCAACAGATTTCTGGTATTTTGTATCAGCACCCCTTTGGCTGACTAATACATGAGGTAATGTCATATTTTTTTAAATGGTTTTCAAATATTCCTCAATAAACTTATGCAGTCATAATCATCTGCTTGTTTACCCATCATGCTCATCCTCCTTGGTTAAACATGCTGACTCTGGAGTCAGATGGGTTGGATTTAAAATCTCAGCTCTATAACTTACAGCTACATTGTCTTGAAACAACTTACTTATATCCATTTCTTCACCTGTAAAATGGGGATAGTAATAGTTACTAACCCATAAGGTTATTATGAGGCTTAGATGAATTAATACCCATAAGGAGCTTTGGATAGTACCTGGCATGTAGTAAACCATGCAGAAATGTCAGCTGTTTTTATTTTAAAACTTGCAACATTATCTGCCACTGCTCTCCTTCATGAACTCTATATTCCAGTTCCACAAGACCACGTTCAATAATTCATGACAACAAATATTTATCGAGTACCTGCAGAATGTTTGGCATTTGCTATGGGACTGAGGATACAATGACAAACAATGCAAATACACGGTCCCTGGCCATGAACCTTACAGCGTAGCAGATGGACATGCATTAAACAAATATTGTGTGTTTTGGGCGCTTATGATGGGGAAGGGGGACCCAAAAGGGTCAGAGAAGCCTCCCTAAGCAAGTGAGCTTTGAGCCGAGACATGAGAGGTACAGAGGAGTTACCTAGTAAAGAAGGTAGGCAAGAGTTTGCTGTCCTCTAAACTTATCTTGTACTTTTCCCATCTCCATGCCTTTACTCTCTCTTTGCCTTCCCCTTAAAACGTCTTTCCTTTCTGCCTACATACTACATAAATACTACATGCCTTTCAGGCCCAGCTAAAATGTTTGCTCCCCAGTAAAGCCTTCCCTGAGCACTCTAAATGAAAGCAGTTTCTTCTGTATACGCCACAACACTTAGATTTTGTTTTCTCTTGGCACTTCTCACTTTCAACTGTATCTCTGGTTATTTATACACACAGTTTATCTTTTCTACTAAATCTTAAACTTTTTAAGGACAGAGTCTGTTTCTCATTCATCTTTGAGGTCCCAAAGGCAAGCACATTCCTTAGACTTAGAAGTCCTGGAACAAATATTTGTAGCATGAATTAATGCCTGTTTGACATCCCTTTTCAAATATGTTGCAATTCCAATGAAGCTATTGTTGCAAGCTGTGCCTTTCGCTGAAGTTATTCTTTGGTTAAACCAGAATGCCACAGTCAGGATCCCCATGACTGATTAGCATTCACCACAATGACCACAACAACCCTGACAAACAGGCCCCTGTTCTAGACTGACAGGCATTTGGCAACAACTGCCGGGTGGTGAATGTAGGTTGAAAGGAACTGAGGAAAGACTGTCTGAATTGAGAGTCCCCAGCCAGTTGGGCCATAAGAGACCTGCTGTAGAGCGTGACTGGAGAGGCTGGTGGCAGTGCGGCTAGGGGGCTTTCTATAGTGACAAAAATATAGTGATGTTTGGGACAAAATCCTCAAAGATCAATATCAATGGAAAACATCCTAATTGGAGTCAGTGTGATAAAGGCAAGGGAGCTTTAAGGCACACAAACTTGAGTCCTAATTATCTACATGATCTCACCCTGTGGCCTATTTGAGCCTCGGATTTCTCATTTCAAATATATTCTGCAAAATAGCTGTGGAAATTAGAGACAATGCCTTTAATACATCTAGCACAACATCCATGCTCTATAAAAATGTTTTTATTCCTCTACCTTCCCCAATACATATTGTTCCCTTAGGGACAGGGACTCAGCTTTGCCTCTATTCCTGCGAAATCTAGCACAGAGCCCAGCACATAGTAGACACAGGTAAATATTTTTCTTAATGAAGGAACAATAACAACAATATTAATAGCTAGCATTTACAGAGCACTTACTTCATGCCAGGTACTGTTGTAAATAATAAATCACTTAATCCTTCAATAACCCTAGGAAGGAGGTTACTATTATTAACCCAATTTTTCAGAGGAGAAAATGGAATCTAATTTTTAAAAATATGTAATTCTTGAGACATGTAATTTTGAAATAAAAACTTGGTGAAACTCACTTTATTTAATAAAAAAGGTAAAATATTTTCTAAAACCTGAAAAAGTAACAAATATGGCAGGGAAGCAGATGTGGCTCAAGTGTTTGGGCTCCCATCTCCATATAGGAGGCCCAGGGTTTGATTCCCAGGGCCTCCTGGTGAAAAGCAAGCTGGCCTGCACAGCGAGCTGGCCTGAGCAGAGAGCTGGCCCACCCGGAGTGCAGGCCCACGCAGAGTGCAGGCCCATGCGGAGAGCTGCCGCAGCAAGATGATGCAACAAAAAGAAACACAGAAGAAAGACATGAGACACGCAGTTGATCAGGGAGCTGAGGTAGCACAAGAGATTGAGCAGCTTCTCTCCACTCTGGAAGGTCTCAGGATCAGTTCTGGGAGCTGCCTAAAGAGAAGACAAGCAGACACAGAGAGCAGACAGCAAGCACAAAACAACAAGGGGGGAGGGGAGAAATAAATAAATATTTTTAAAAATATGGCAGAGGGAGAATGAAGACAGGAAATAAATATGAGTGGAAAGAAAGTGTGAAGAATGACAGACATTGAAATAGAAAAAAGTTCTTAACAGTAAAAAATAAACTAATCGGAATAAGGTATTGCATACTATCACTGTTCATTTGAAATAGTAATTAATCAATTAATCGTTCTTCTCAGCTCTTCAACTGTGATTTCTTTATCCTTGAACTCTGAGAGTGACACGGGAGAAAAGAGCTATCTTTCAGAGCATTGCAAATATTGGAGATGTCTTCAGCTGTTAAAAATGGGGGGATAAAGTTGTTTTCAAAAGAATGAGTGGCATGAGCCAAAGTGAGAAAGCAACCTGAAGAACATGGAAGTCTTTTCAGCTAAAGCTTAAAGTCCACATAGGGGAGCAGTGGAAAATGCTGCTGGACGGCCTTGAGTAGCAGGTTAAGAAGTCAGACATTTATTCAGCAGCAAGCAGTTGGTTGCTGTTAAAGGATATAGCAGCTGTGGTTTGCAGCAATGTTTTCTAGTTCCGAGTTCAGGAGACCAGAATTATAGAGTGTGATATGGGCAGTCCTTTCCCTAAACCTTAGTTTATCTCTAAAATAGGAATAATAATGTCTTAGTGAGGATTAAATGAGATCATATTATAAGGTGTGTTTGCTTTGAAAACGCCAAAATATTATACAAATGTAAGTTTTTATTGTTGTGATGATGCAGTTTATACTTAAGACTGAAATGATAGAATCACTAAGGTGATGATTAGGAATGAAAAGGGAGCAATTGAATGACATTTTGAGAATAGAGTTGATTGATTCAAAGATGATCTACAGATTTTAACCTTAGTGATTGGGATAAAGGAATATTAATTATAGAAATTGGGAAATTCAAAGGAAAAGTCATGTCAAAGGGAAATGAGTTTGGCTTTAGATATTTCAGATGTCAGAACATCTGTTAGACGTGAAGGACTGGAATTTGAGCAGGGCACCAATTTAAGTACTTTGGGTAGACATGATAGCTGAAGGCATAGAGTAGAATAGATGACCAAATGAAAGTTAATGAGGGAAAAAAAAGATGGGGAGAGAGAGGTTCTTAGGGACATCTATATTTAAATGGAGGAACCTGAGTAAAGAGAATTATCAATTAGGAGCAGGTCAATGGGGATAGCGCAGTTTCATAGTATACAAAAAATGGAGTGAATATTTTGAGATGGATATGTCCATCTAAACTAGGGAACATAGATTTGTTTAGGACCTGATTACAATGGTTTTGCACCTTTATCCAGCCTTGGTGCAGGGAACAGCCAGTTGCTAGTGTTGATGCTAGCTAGCACTGCTGTGTTTTAGAAAACAGTTGATGAAAGGTTCTAAAGCCAAGACAACTGGAGCTCTTTTTTGGTTTGGTTTGGTTTTTAAGTGGTCCTGAACAGTTCCTTGGGGCAAGGGGATTTTGTTTGTGTATGTGCATGCATATGTAATCTGAATGGCTGTCTGGCCCATGATTGTCTTAGGTTTTGTCACGTATTTGTTTTTTTGGTTTTGCATGTATGTATATTTTCGCAAGGGTTCTTTCCTGCATCTGACTTTTTTTGGCTTGCCTCTACTCTCCACTCCTCTCTACTCCTGCTTCTAGGAGGCGGCTTTGGCCGATCTCCTTCTTCCGCCTAATCAAGCAAGCCTCAGACGGCAGATGGCGCTGCAGCAAGGCAGCACAGAAAGTCTGTTTTCGGTTTTTGGCAGCACTAAGGGCGGACCAGTAACCTTATAACAACCTCAGAGGACTTGAGTCGCAAGTCGCACTTTCGCTCGGACCCTACTAAAGTAGGCTGAGTTGTATGCAATTAAGAATTCCAATTTACAAAATGAAATATGTGGTTCTGTTTCCTCCACCCTACCCCACCAGGAGACCGACTACTTCTTTCGTCAAGTTGCAATAGAAGAGCACTGTCCAGATGTTGTCGGATTCTGGTTAAAATGATCCCAGGATGAACTAAATATAGGAGATAATAGAGACTGTCCTGATGGTTTAAGGAAAAGAAAAATACATACACACAGGTAATTATCAAAAATTTCCCCGACAACAAGCAGCTTTAGGATCTGATATAAGCGACTTATTTTTTTGCTAAAGTTCCTTATTTCATTTATAAGTTCAGACGCAGGCTGATTATTCAGATTTCCATCAGGAGTAAGGAAGAGCCTCTCAATCAAAGAAGTCCCAGAGGCCACAGGGGCCTCCTTTTGATCCCTGGTGTCGGGGTACAGGTGGATGCCCCGGTCGGAGACCTCTCCGATGCAGGTGGGCTGCTGCTTATATACACAAAGCGACCGCCAAAGAACAAAATAAAGTGCAAAATTGCAAGTCTTTGCCTTCTCAAACACACTGTCAGGTTACGTCCCAGCACTAACCCCACAGGTGAACACTTACAAGATCCACGGCGGACGTCTCCCGGATCTCGCTCGTCTTATCCTTACGTGAGCACGCAAAGAACCACCCACCCTGGGCTCCTAGCTCGGCCCTCGGCTAGCCACTCCTGATTCTGTTCGGCGCTCGCCTCTCGGCTCTTGCGCCTGCGTTCTACGGCTCCTACCCGTTGCCGCGGCCCGGATCGGGAAGTGTCAAGCGGGAGCCCGGTTCCCCGGCCGTCTCCGCCACCACCACTGACCCGGGACCCCCTAGCTAGGCCTGGGCCCAGTAGCCATGACGAACGGTGAGAGCCGGTGCCCAGCGCGGAGGGTGGGAATGAAGGACGAAGGGAAACGTGGCGGGCGTGGCTGGGACTGACGTGGCCGTTCTTCCCGCCCCCTCCCGGCCCGGCCCCCCTTAGCCTCTCAGCGCCCCTAATTCCTGTCCCCGATACTCCTCCACGGGTTCATCTGTCCCGTGCGCTTCTCGGACCGCCAGAGCCTTTCGTGCCCACACCCTGAGTCCTCGATCCCTACCCTGTGCTTTCCCTCTCCTCTCTTTCCTAGAAATTCCTTCTGGTCCTCCGAAGCCCCTTGGGGAGGTCAGTCCCGGTAAAACTGCTGTAACCCCACCGAAAAGAGAGGACCCTTCCCCCAGCCCCCTACATTCTCATAGTTTCGGACAATCGGATCGTTGGGAGGGCCGAGAAGTCACAGAGGATCTCAAGCCCACACTTTTGAGAGGATGAATGTAGACCCTAAAAAGAGTTCTTGTTTGGAAATAATACCGGAGAGCCTTTTCTTGTTTGATTCTAAAGTTTGACTGGATGATCCCATCTGGAGACTCAGTCTAGTCGTTGTAAGGGTTGGATTTAGACACTGCCTGTTTCAAATGATTCACCGTTGCCACTCTGTCTGACCTAGTTTTCTAGACTGCTTCAAACACTTTGTAGACATGATTCCAATTCCAGGCAAGAGAATGAAGGAGGGCCTTTATAGTCTTTAATTTAGAGTCATCCTTACAGGAAAGGAGGCGGCCTCTTAGGCAGTATGATTTGAGGGGCATAGGAAGGCAGTTCCTTCTCCTTAGGCCCGGCACTGAAGGCTCAAATTTCGCCTCCTGGTGAATTTTGGCATTGCTCGCAAAACCTTATGAGAGAAAAGAGTAACCACATAAAGGTGCCATTTGTCATAAACAATTTAGTGTATGCATTAATTTTTTGGACCCTATGTGACACCTAACTATGAGGTAGTTTTACTGGTGGTAGAAAGGGAGAGAGTGGTCCAGAATGGGCAGATACTGGTTATATAAAATATCTTATTGGAGCTTCCTGGCCAGTCAGAGGTCTGAAGATAACTAGGCACAGTAAGAGAAGAGATATTACCAGAGGAAGAAATACTGTGAACCAGGAAATAAGAGAGCAGTCTGACACATAGTAATTGCTGAATAAATATTAGTACACAACCCCCCTTTGTAGTTAGATATCTTTTTTTTGCAAGTAGGTGATTCAGTGTGCTTACATGTACAAGAAATAGCTCAGTTTACATTTGTAGGAAATAGAACTAAGAGTTCAAATCTTTCCACTATTTTGAAGCTTCAGATACTTGTTTTTGTTCTTGTTTACAAGAATCTGTTATTCCAGCAGAAATTTAGTTTTTAAGTAGATTATAATGCATGAACTGTAGGAAAAGTATAGGAAAATTGTAGTCATATAGCTTCTAACTCTTGCAATTTCCACTAAACTTTACTTTTCCCTTAACATATTCTTCACCATCAGATGCAGATCTGACAAACTTGGCTAAATATTCTTTATTGCATGAGCGATTTGTAATAAGAACATGTTCTGCTCAGCGTATAAAGAGTTTTATGCTTCTCAGAACCTGTTTCCTACACTGGCCACTCCTGGAAGGCTGATTCCACAGAAACTGATGCTCTCTTCCCAGGATTTGTAGCCCTTGAAATAGGAAGGGAGGGGGTAATGAAATTAGTATTAAAAGAGATGTCTACAAGCAATTTTGGGGAACAATAAGGTATCCTTGTTAGTCCCAGGACTTTGGCTTCCTCTTGTCAAGAGTTGGCACTGTTAGTTAAGGTTATAATCTTGATTTTATATCATATTCTGCCCTAGATTTTATGTCATATTCTTTTATATTATCACCTGTCTCAGCCTGGATCAGCTCCAAGGGTTTTCTTTTCTTCTTTCTGCAACAGTGTACTCTTTGGATGGGATTCTGGTGTTTGGTTTGCTCTTTGTTTGCACCTGTGCTTACTTCAAGAAAGTACCTCGTCTCAAAACCTGGCTGCTGTCAGAGAAGAAGGGTGTTTGGGGTGTGTTTTACAAAGGTAAGCTCATATCTGGACAGAGAGAGGTTTCCAGCTCTGGACAGTGAGGAACTACAACGTGAGGAGTGAAAAGGAGCCAGGATTTTATTTAGTTCAGCTTTTAGAGAAAATCCCTGAAATTGGACCTAAGAGTTTATAAAACTAAAGTAATAATTTTCTAAAGTTGAGGGAAGAGGTAAATGTTTAATTTTGCTGTGATTTAAAGACTTAACTGCCTATTTTAGTGTCCAGGTAATTTTACTATTTTCCATGGAGTAAAAGTATATAACTTAAACAATTTTAGTCTCGGCTGGAATGTGTTAGAGGAATATTTTCCCAATGAAAAGTTTTTCTGATTTTCTGGAAAGAAAAAATTGAAGTCCCTTAAGTTTTGACTTAGTTAACTCAGACGCTATTTTACTTTTCATTTTGGGTAATTTCATCTGGAATCCTACTGACCTAAATCTTTTTCAAAATAGAGCAAAATATAATCAAACAGTATGTTTACCTAGAACTTAGACCTTAAGGGTAACATTCAAGAACCCTTGAATAGGTCTCTACATCTGTGACTAGAGATTTCAAAATATCTTCTTGAAGGTGAGGACCTTTACAAAGGGCAGAGTGTGATTTCTTTTCTCTTTTTACTTTTGCTTACCAGCTGCTGTGATTGGAACCAGGCTGCATGCTGCTGTGGCAATCGCCTGCATTGTAATGGCCTTTTATGTCCTGTTTATAAAATGAATTCCAAAGCATCCAATGCATCAACTGCCAATCAAGGGACTGGGGCTGAAGAACCTGTCAGGGGCCTGGGCCCAGTATAGGAGAGTTCAGCTAAAATCATCAAAGTCCCCAGGATGACACCACATCTTCTGCCCTTGCTACATTCGGGGAAAATTCCTCATGGTCACTAACATTGTTTATGCTTCAGGGGACTCCAGAAGGCCAGCTTCCTTTGTTCTGTGTGTAAATCAGTCCTCAGCAGAGTGCTATAATGTCCAGATAAATTACACCCTTTGGTGATAAGATTCCATACCTCCTGCTTAAAGACCTGTCACCTATTTTGTTCTTCAGCCCCTCATCAGGCTCTTTTCAAACTATGGCTCATTTGGAAAGGATATGGCTGTGTTCAGACCTCTTGGAAGGAGATAATTTTCAAGATGACTTTTTTCCCATTTGATTTGGATTTGGCAAATTAGTGGGGGTGGGGAGGGTTTGTCTGAGTAGGAAACAGGAGTTATGTAATACCAAGGAGTTATTTGGCTTTGAAAATTTATCTTTCATATACCCATCTGGGAACATAAGAGAAAGACATGACCCTCATTTTACAAAAAAGGAACAGATGAAATAGCTGTGCTGTGTGCGAGTAGCTCAGGAATTTTGCCAATAGAATCTGGATGTATATAAAATTTGGGAAATTATAATCTCGAAAGCAGTGACTTAGACTAGAAAAAATTTTCTGTTCACCGCTATCCCCAAATGGAGACTTCACATGATCCATTGGTATATGGAAAATGAATCAACTATTGCTATTTTCCTAAAGCCTTTTTATATTTTCTGAATTACTTTGTGCTATATACTGTTACTCATAGAGTTTTAAATGCCACCACTAGGGGAAAGAGAAAGTAGTGAAGAAATAATTGTTTAATATATTTGCAGTTAGGGTAAAAGAAAGAAAAATCTAGTATAGTAATTCATATACTAGTAAAGCCATCTAATATAAGAACTGTTTATGATATTAGATGGAACTTTTGTCATGTTATCCAAGATACAAACTTTTTCTTTTAAGTCGGAGTTGTTTTGGCAACTTTGAGGTGATTATTTGTGTTCCTAGCCAACTCTTAATTTTCTTCATAAAGCAGTACTCTAGTTGATCCTTGGAAATTTTATTTACTCTAAGAACCTGAGAATTCTAATGGGTGAGAGAGGTTGCTTGATATTCACAGGCATATTTGGACAGGTCATAGAATCCATGAATTAAATGAGAGTGTTTTCATGTTTTCTAAAGTAAAGGAAGACAGGGTTTGCAATTGAGATTGATGAACTTTTCCATGGAGTGTGGTAACTTCTGAGCAAATCGCATTTGAAGGGAAGACCTCACCATTTCCTCTTACTTAGATACCTGTAAAAGGATCAACCATTGTATTTATAAAGCCTGTGACTTCTCTATTTAAAAAAAGAGAGAGAGTGGTCTAAAATTATTGTAAAAAGTAGGCATAGAGATAGGTCTGCTTATGCCTAAACTAAATTATCCACTTAGGCACAATAAAGGGAATTTATCCCGAGAATTATCTGTGGACAAGTTAGCTATGGTTGCCCCCTATGTTGCAATGAATTATGTCTTTTGTCCACTTATCCAAAAGAACAAAAGCTCTAAGAGGTTTAGGTTCTGAAATATGCAATTTAGTACTTTTGAGGATTTCTAGAAGTAGGAAGGCATCGAGTAAACACTACATGTCTAATCATCTCAGAAATGTGGCTCTTATCTCCAGGAATTGGTCCACAGGGTAAATTTCAGTGATTCCGTTTGGTTTCCATTGTCATTTCTGAGGATCTTGCACATGAGAGAAAGGAAATTTAGCAGAACCAGAAAGAAGTTACACCTTGTGGGTGTGAGTTTGGGACCTGTTGGCCAAAGGGAATGTCACTCCCTGGAAACCCTGATTCAGCGTGTTTTGCACTTATTTTGTGGCTTTAATGACTTTTGTTTTTATTTAATAGGGCTAATGTCTCTAAGCTTGCTGCTTAGAGCTTCATATTTTAAACTAGTTCTCCATTTCACTGTTCTAATTGTTTCAACCAACTTTCACAGCCTCCTGGGTGGGTCACCTTGACCTGCTCTCTTGAATTGTTATATTTTGAGATGTTTTCATACCAAAATGTACCAAGAAGTGCACAGGATGAAGGTAATTTACAGCAAGAGACACACAGCTCATATCGTTTTTTGACTTTACGTAAGCAGATAAGCAGAAACTTGTTTAGCTCATTACTTTGATTGATGTCTCTTTACACATTTTTGACTAAAAATTATAGGAAGTTGTTCCTCTGTAGGAGTCTTTTTAGGGGTGGAGACATGGGGATAGCAATATTGCCTCAGATTTAAACTGGCATCACCATAAACCCTGTATGCCAGGGTGGAATAAAGTCAACTCCTTTTTATAGTTGAAATAAAATTTTTTTATTCACCATTGTCTGCACAAATCCTTGGAAATAAAATTTCTTTCCCTATAATATTTGTTCATTTTATTTTTCACATGCTGAGTTTATTGAACCTTGTTGAATACTCCCCTGGATTCTGCTCATAGCATACTTTTTTATTTCCCATTGATGAATAACATCTTTCCTGTTATCGCCTTGTGGTCGTTGAATGTATGATATAGATCAGAATCTGTAAAGGCCTGGCTTTCTCCCTAGAGGAAAGTGGCATATATATATAAAATTATATATAATATTTCGATAGCTATTAAATGAGATACCCATTTCAGAAATTCTGGCCGTCTAGTTCTTGGATTTAAACATGCCCAATACATTTACCTACCACTGCTATTAAAATACAAATATCTGCCATTACCATCACGAACTAATTCATTCAAATGAGGTTATCAGGTTAAACAACCAAGCACCCAAAAAATCCTGAGCCAATGGGATTCTAGCCCGTAAAACAGATCCCCTACCCCCACGTACATTTGTTTATTCCAAGTGCATGGTAGGACTGGCACAAGTACAAATTATCATTTCACAAGTCATTTTCACTGATATCCAAAACAGGATGATCTGATTTATCTCCACACATTTTACTGAAAAAGGAGGAAAGTGAATAAAATTGTGTTCTTTGATGTAAGAGGAGCTAATTCTACAATCATATTTTTTACTCATTTTGGGGTTCAAAAGTCATATATGCTTTAATGGATATGAAAGTACAGTATATGCATCCTGGCAATCCAATTTAATTTGACTGTCACAGTATCAAGTTCTGGGCAGTCAGAGGCCTCTGTAATTGAGGACAGAGGGCTATGCCTGCCTACCTCTACCCATTTCAGGTATTCTGACCGCCTAGTCCTTGGATTTCAGTAATCTCTTCCTCACTTTTCCCTCTGGTAAAATGATGTGTGCCTTCTCCCATGGGAGAGATGATGCTCTTGTTGGTAATGACCGGGTCTCCAGGGCCAAAAAGTCATTCATCCATAAATCTGAGATTGAACCATCTCATATATACAACCTATCTTTTTCTTTAAGACGAATAAAAATAAAATCAAGGTCAAAGGAAAACTATAGAAATGGATATAAATGTGATTCTCCACCAAGATGAAACGACAACTACGATTCAGTATTGTGGAAATTTATCCCTTCTCTGAAACCTGGGATCCCCTCCGAGCCACGCGAGGGCAGCAACTCGTGCACTAGACGAAGGGGCCGTTGCTGGAAGCCTCCGCCTGTGCTCGGTGGTTCCTCCCAGAATCCTCCGAGGCGGGGAGGGGGGCGGACTGGTTTAAAAGCGAGTGCGGACTTCCGCTTCTTCACGGGAGGGAGATCGGTCTGGGGTGAGGCGTGTGTGTTGTATGGGGTGGTGTCGCGTGGAAGGCGCATGTGGGCCGTGTGTGTGAGCGGACGCGTGAGTGTGTGTGTGCTTGGGACGTGCAAGGCGAGTGCGTGCGCCTGCTCCTGCGCCCCTCCCTCCCGCCTACACCTTGATCTTATTTGATCCGGTCGTGACCCCAGCCCCGCCGGGCCGACCCGAAATGAAAAACTCTCCTCCTGCGAAGCCCCCTTGCCGGGGCGCTGTGCAGCGAGGCCCTTTGGGCGGCGGCAAGCCGCGGTCCCCGAGGCCCTGGACTCGGTCGGACGGGGCCCGGCGCTCAGAAGTGATGAATTGATCAGATAGACGAGGCCGGGCTTGTCCTGGGCCACTGATTATCGAGGCGATTCTGATCTGAGCATGGACACCGGTTTAGACCTCCAGTGGTGTTGGGGGCGCGCACGTTAACGGTTGGCGACTTTGGGGTGGAGGATGGATGAGCCGTCGCCCCGCCGCCGGTTGCTGGGGCCGGAAGACTGCTCGCGGTGGCAGTCTTTCTTCCCTAGCCCCCCTCCCTTTTTTTCTTTAGGCCGGGCTCGTCACGATGACTTTTTGGTAGCAACTCTGGTAGTCCACAAGGCTAAAGGCACTATAGCGTCTGCTGCTAAAGAATATAACCCCCTTATATGCATATATATATGCGTGTGTGTGTATGTATATGTATCCATATGTGTATATATATCCATAAAAGAACTTGGAAAGCTTTCAAGAATTCACATTCCAGGGACTGCCCCATATTTACTGAATTGGAATACCAGGGAGGCATATATTTTTTAAAAGCCTCAATGTTTGGATCACACTACTAAAATTTTGGACGTTCGGTATCTCATTGGTACGACTGCAGACAATTACCTCCATGTCTTGGAGTGTCCCATTGGAAGAGGGACTGTGAGAGTTTTATGGTATTTAAAGACCCTCACCTGAGTACCAGGAAGAAGCCCTTTCATATCCGTTAATCAACATTGCATATGTTGTCCAAACTTGGAAATGGGGATTTACTGTAAACTATTCCAAAAGGTCTTCCATTTCTTGTCCAACCTTTTTTTTTTTTTTATGGCACAACAGATTCCTGTGAGTGACTTAATTTTAGAAACCACATTTTAATGCATCAGTTTTTAGGTACTTCAAACCCAAGCATCAGATTGTTGAACCATGATTCTAAGAATTGGGCCTATATATTATGGCACAAGTTGGCACAAGGCAAAGGGATTAGACTCCTACAAGCTGACAGTAGCTGAGTTAGAAAATAATGGAAAGTTGTCGGAACCAAGGAGATGGAGCCCTAGTGGGAAATAGTGCCTAGCAAATGATTAAACCCAGGAATTCTGAAATTTGTTCAGTGTGACCTCAGCATAAATATTTATACTTATTAGAGCCACTAAAATTATAGTGTTTGTAAGCTCCTTAAGAGAAGGGATTATGTTTGTTCTTGTCTCCCCAACAGAGCTCAGTGCCTGATAAACAGGTTTGCAATAAATGTTGAATAGATGGATCTGTGTGGTTAGAGTGGCTCCAGTTTACAAAGTATGAATACCTGTTTCCTGCCAAAGATGTGCTGATCTATCTTAAATCCTTATCTTTTCAGCAAGATGACTTTCCAAGTTGCAAATACACCCACCAGAACTAGTTTCGAGAAAGGAAATTTTCCTCCCGTATTTTAAGGGTAGTCAAGTGGCAACTTGTAGTCCATGGTTAACACACTTCAGCTTTCATCTTGCACAAATCTGTTTAATGGAGGTGGGCAACAGGATGTTCCACTATGATTAATTAGTCCGGAGGCCTGTCAACACTAGGTGGAGAAGAAGCCACCATCATTCTTTCGGGAGTAGCCTCCATTGGTGGCTGCAGTGTGAGGGGACACTGTGGAGAGAAGAGACGGCAGTGAGGGAGGGGGCTGCAAGTTCCAGATCCTTGGCCTCTTCCAGGATTCTTTAATCACCCGTAGATTTATGGGTACTATGGAGAAGGTTCTTTATCAGCTGGGGAAACTAGCATATGGAGGACTGACGGGAAGTAACTATAGGTCTTCCACTCCCTTGCTGGAAATTTTTGTCCCTTAGACCTAATGCTGATCTAAGATGCTCTAAAAAACTGAATTCATTTCATAGCTCGAGTCAGTATGTCTCCTGGTCTGAGGTGTACAGGCTTGATCACTTTTACAAGATCCTCAGTAGTCCCTGATGTTCCCTCAACTCCGATTCTTGGGTCCTTTTAAATGGACTTATGCACCACCCATCTGCCCACCCAGTTTTCTAGACCTTACCTATGGATCCCTGGATGCTGTGGATGGACTCTTTCTTTGGGTTAATCCAGTGTCTGATATTAGCCCGGGATGTGATGGGGGGTGGTGGGGGAGGGGGTAATAATTCTTCAGGGATCTTGATGATTCTAGAAGAAGGTGTGGGGAAGAGGTGAAGAGTGAAATCAATTAGAAAGAGCGGTGAGGAGAGAAAGGTTGCATGCAACCACAAAAATAAAGCAGCCCACGGGCCTTTTTTCTCTTTGTGGAAATAACTGAAGGTTTTGTTGTTCATACAAACAAACACAATCTTGGGGGCTTTCTGTTTGTTTTAGACAATGAAAATAGAGAAATTACATTACAGATACAGATGTTAAGATACAGAAACTTGTATACAATTGAGAATCTATTGATTATTTCCCAGTTAACACTTTACCTTATATGATTGACGGCAGTGTCCTTAGGGTAGAGAGGCTCTGCTACTACCACTTACCCGTGAGTATCCTGGGTGGTTTCTTGGTGCACCAGTATCTCATTTTTGTTCTTGAACACCCCAGTGTGGTGGTCGTATAAGGCTGCTAAGCGGAAATCCAGGTCATCCTTCGGTATCTACAGAGGAAGTCAATCTCCCCAGGGCTAACTCAGCCACCTCTACCCCCTACCCCCTCCATACTCAAGTCATTTTCTCTTAGGGTCTACTCTTCCTCAAACGCTTAGTGAAGCCTCTGTTGGAGCTGAGATCCACCAACTCCTTACCAATAAATTGTTCTACATGATGACTTCTTAACTGTCAAATCAGAATTCATTTTTCGGTTAGGTCTTTAAAGAATGGTGAGCTTTCACTGGAGACCTGGGAATCATTATACTGTCTCTGTCTTGAGCTTAATGCATCTTCCCTCATTCCAGGTTCTATTCAGCCCTCGTTTTAACCAGAAGAGTGAGAAATCTGGTAAGAAAATAATTTGCTCCCTGTAGCAAAACTCAAGCCTTTAGACTTCTCAGAGCTAAATAAATTGGTTTCTAGTTTTGGATTTGGTAGGTTCTTGGATTGGGGACAAAAGGAAAGATGCTGAAGCAGTCAGGGACAGACTACCTTTCAAAGAGATTAATGAGTCCTAAATGGATGTAAAGAGAAATAGCATTTTTAGGTACCTGGAGATCAAAAAAAAAGGCATCCCGCCTCATGGAGGTGATTGTAGGAGTTAAGCTGAGCCGTCTCCAGGGTTCCTGTTGCTGAGCAAGATGAGTTGGGTTCTTATATGGGAGTTTCTGCAAAAGAGAAACCACATCCAGGACCTGGTCATCACAGGAGGCCTTGCTGACTTGGTACTTTCAGTGACATCTATCCCCTTTTCCCATCTATTATATTTGAATCTCAGAGGGAGATCTGCAAAGAGAAGACTTCCCAGACTTTGATCCTCCTAATTTTTCAGTCTTAGTGATGACTGACAGAAACAGGCTAGGAATATAGGGAAAGTGGTGGGTGGGAGAAGTGGGTAAGGGGTGGGTGAGGAGCAGACAAGAAAGATGATGAGCTCAAGTTTAGACATACTGAGTTTGAAGAAAAGGTGAGACATGCTAATGCAGTTAACTGTTCGAAAGCTGGAAATGAGCAGCTTGTTGGAGGAGAGCTCAGGATAAGTAATATAATTCCAGTGGTTTTCCACATGAGGCAAGTAGCTGAAGTCTGAAAAAAGGAGTCTGACCAGAAGAGAAGAACTGGTTTGGGGTGGGGTAAGAAGTGGACACCAAGAGTGGCAAAAATAGAATCAAGAGAGTGCAATGTCTAAGCAAGTGTGAAGAGGAATTTCAATAAGCAGGGAAGGATCACCAATGACTATAGGGAAGTCAAAGAAAAAGTTCATTGGGCAGTCAGTCTAAATAAAACCCAATAGGCCTGACTATGAAAAGCACATAATGGATTTTTTTTTTATTACATGTAAAATGCCATATAGTTCATCACTGTATCTCCAGTACCTAGCCCAGTGATCTAACAGATGGTAGGTATTCAAAAATGAAATAATGGTGGAACCAGTGCCTCAATTCCAGTGTGTACAGTTACAACCTAGCAGAAATATCAAACTATCCCATGTTGTAACCCTCTTTCCCCCTAGTATGGCAAAGTGCTGTGTGATTCAGCTCAATGAAACCTTAATTGAACAGTATGTGTTAAGAAGCACTGTGCTAGTCACCAAGAAAAGCTAAATGAAAGAAAAATGCTACAAATAAATATGATGCAAGTATAGCCTCAGCTAGCCTTTAATGTGGGCCTGGGGCAGCTTTCCTCCCACTCTCCTCGAAGACAACTTAAACCTTGTCATCTCCTTTATCAGCAGAAGGGTGATATTGTCTTTCACTGAGAAAGTCAAGACTATCAGGCATATATGTCAACTTCTACCATTTGTGTCTGCAACTACTTTCCTTCAATCTCAGAGAATGGGAAGCCCCTTTTTACTAAAAAATAACCTTTCCTCCTTGGACCCAGCCTCCTCCTCTTCTTCAGAGACCTGCACCATTTGGCTATCCCCTTTCTTCTAACCTCAGCTACTGTCTCATTCCTTTATCACCACCTAGCTATCACCCTATCACCTCCCCTACAGAACCAGACTCCTTCAAGAGTCAACATTTACTATCTGCACTTTCTTCCCATTCCCTCCCCCTCTTCAGCCCATTGCAGCCTGGCCTCTGCCACAAGCACCACTGAAACTGCCCTTGCTTTTAACCAATGATCTCTATGATGAGGTCCAGTGGATCCTTTCCAGACCTGATCTTATTTGACCTCTCCAGTCAAATAAGCACCACAACTCTGATTCCCTCAAATGCTCTCTCTGGGTCTAGCCACTCCCAGTTTTCCTCTTGCCTGTAGCTGTTACAGCTCAGCTGCCTTCACAGCTCTGCCTTTTCTCTCTGCCCCTTAGACAGTGGTATTCTCCAGGGTTCTAGTTTCTGTCTTTCTTACTCTCACAATACTCTCCCATAGTTTCAATTACCACATGGATACTGAGGCTCTGGTATATACATCTTCAGTCCAGAACTCTGAACACGATCACCTACTATTCATCTCCACTTAAATGTCACATAGGTACCACAAAGGCAACATCTATAGAATTGAATTCAGCATCTTTCTCTCCAAACCTGCTTCCCCTGGATGCCACATTTCAGTGAATGTTACCAACCAAGCCCTCAGAAATCTGGGTGTTATCCTGGACTTGTCCCGTTTCTTGGGCCTATATCTAATCAGCCACCAAGTTCCATCTTAGTGTTCTGCCCTTTGCATCTTTCTCACATCTGCACCTTATCACCAGCTCCTGTTCACTGCTTTAGATCCACTATCCTTCCTCCTGGAGATTTTTGCACTGCTTCCTAGCTGATCCCTCTTGCCCCACTCTCATCCTATACAATCCTCTGCCACCTGAGCTCTCTGAAACACTCATCTGATTGTGTCACTCCAGTGATTAAAATCCTGCCATGCTTCCCCAGCACCTCCAAGATGAAATCCTAGCTTACTAGCATGGCACACCCAGCACACCCAGCATGCTCCAGCTCAGCCCCAGCTCATTTCTCCAGCTCTAGCTCTCTCCATTCCTTCATTTCACACCTCTACTTCAGCCATCCTAGATATTTGTCATTCCTCTCCTCTTCATGTGCATGGACCTGCTGCTTCCTTTGCCTTGAATGTCTGGTTCCTGTTTCCTTCCTCCTAACTCATATTCCACCTTCACCTGGCCTAGATAACTCATATTTGTGGTGTTG
>JAQZBX010055115.1:0-18499 GCA_029593785.1 Cabassous unicinctus | reverse complement strand
AGCAAACCGGGACATTGTTTACCAACTCCCAGAAGAGTAAGGGTCAGAGACACAAAAAAGCCAAAACAAGCAATTGTGAGTTATTAAACCTCCTGGTTCCTGGAAAGAGCTCCCCTCCACCACACCTGAGATTTTAAGTGAGGGTAAAACTCCTGGTGTATTGTATCTGAGAGTAGAGAAGACATCTGCCTCCACAGGAAGTGCTCTGAGTCATCCAGGAGGGTACTGAACAGATAGGGAAGCCAGGAATAATTGGAGGTTGCTTACCTCAGTGACTGGAAGAGGCACACATACCTGGCTTTCAGGGCACACAGACTAGGTGGAGACACTGGCACCGTGCTCCAAATGGGAGTGCAATGGAGATTCCCTGTGAGGAAGAAGGGTCTGGAAGAGTGGAGAGTGATATTTTTGCAGTGAGCTTAGCTAGCTGAACCCCCTTGAATTTCAGAAGGGACCCAGACTCAACAGGGAGAGGGAAGGGGGATCATCTCAGGCTGTCAGTCATGCCCACCCACATAGGTAAAGAGGTGAATTACAACAGAGAGGAGGTAGAGACAGGAAGTGATCAGCACAACCTCAGCTGACTGCAGGAGATCTAACCTGCCCAAGGGAAAAGGGACAGATAGACCTCTGAAAGGTGAACCAACACAATGAACCAGGATAGCTCAATGGGAGAATTACTGCTTAACATATATGAGGACCCTGGTTCGATTCCTGGCTATTACTTGAGAAGAGATCAACCAGGTTATCAGGCATCCAGCTGAAACTTTAGAACAGGGAACATATAGGCATTTTCTTTGTATTAGCTTTAATTGGATGTCTGATTTTTTTTAAAAGTTCATTTTCTTTTATTTCCTTTACTTTACTCACTAAAACCCAGTTCAAAACTGCAGAGAGCAGGCTGCAGGGTGAGTGATTGAGGAACACCAGAAGCCTGAGAAGATCCTTAAGGGTCTAATAAAGAAGGCCATTTTTCTGTGTATATTATTATTTTTTTCTTCTGTCTCCTTTTTAAAAAAAAATGAGTTGCTACTTTCTTGTTCCTTGCTTGTTTTGTATCCCCTCCCTTTCATTCTTTGCTTCTTTAGTTTTGCTTTTCTTTCTTTTATTCTTTTGATTACTGATATATTCTACCTATGCTCTTTATTTTCACTCCTTCATCTTTATATCTTTTGTTTTCAGTTGCTGTTCTTTCATTCCACCTCTTTTATTTGGTCTCCAATATTTCTTGTTTGTATTCTCCATTTCTCCATTTTTCTCTGCATACTTTCTTTTTTTCACATTTTCTTTCTCTCTTCTCTGTTTTCTTTTCCCCTCTTCTCACCATTCCAGCATTTTAATTCATTCTCTATATATTTTTTTCTATTCTGCTTCTTCTTTCATTGTTTCAATTCCACTTTCCTAATCTTATTCCTCTGTGCTTCTTGTGTTAATTTTTTCAATTTCCTAGGTCTTGTACATTTTCTCTCCTGCTTTTTACTAATAACATTATTATTATTCTTTTTGTATTCCTATCTCTTTCCTTTTATCTGGTCCTGATTTTTTTTTCTTTCAAAAGAACATTGGGAGATTTCTCTCACAAAAAAACAGCAGAGCATAGGAAAGATCCTGCTGGACTGAGTTGATTTGGGAACCCATGGGGTAGGAGTTTTCAGAGCATCAATCTGGAGGAGCTGGATGAAGAGATAAATTCCTCAAGGTACTGCCAGCTTGATTCTTGGTTATTGTGTTTCCTCTTCCTTGATTTCCCCTTTTTATGTATACCAACTTTGTATCCCAAGGCTATTTCTTTTTCTTTCCACATCATTCTATCTTCTGATTTCTGTTGTCATTCTTATATTCTGCCTCTCTTTGTTTAGTCCTCAATTTTTCTGGTTTCTATTTCTAACACTTCTATCCTGTTTTCTTTCTTTTGTTAACTTTTTTCTCTTTGTCTTTTCTTTCCTCTTTCCCTCTCTCCACATCATACTGGTCTTTTAATTCAGTCTATATATATTTTCTCTATTTGGATTCCCTTTCATTGTTGGTATCCCATTTCCCTATTCCTATTACTCTACATTGTTTACATGAGATAAATATTCATTTTCCAAGGTCTTAAATGGTTCCTCTTCTAACAATTACTATTATTATTACTATTATACTTTTACTTTTCTTACCTTTTTCCATTTCTTTGGCCCTATTTTTTTCCTCCAGGGAAACATAGACAACAGCATAAAATGTAATAAGAAGAGCAAAATGTCAAAAGAAAACAACACACACACACACAAAAAAAAACAGCAATTAAATAAAATCCTAGAGTAAAGAGAGAAACTAATCAACTGAATAAACCCATCAAGATAAAAGATGACCAGAGGGCAACAAAAAATTACAAACCATACTAAGAAACAGGAAGGCATGGCTCACTCCAATGAACAAACTAAAAACTAGGAAGATGTACAGAACATTGAAGAGCTAATCAAAGTTGTCCTAGCAAATATAATGGACCAACATAATGAAGTGAGGGAAGAGATTAAGGATATTAAGAAGACACTGGGAGAACATGCTGAAGAAATTGTAAACATACATAAAAAGATAACAGATATGATGGTGATGAATGGCACAATTCAAGAAATCAAAAAGACACTGGAAGCACATAACAGCAAATGTGTAAAGGTCAAGGAAAGAATTAGTGATGATGAAGACAGTACATCTGCAATCAAACAGATAGTAGAACATATAGATAAAAAGATAGAAAAAAACCAGCAAGTACATAGGGATTTGAATAACAACACAAAAAGCACAAACAAATGCATTATAGGCATCCCAGAGGAGGCAGAGAAGGGAAAGGGTACAGAAGGAGTGTTGGAGAAAATAATTGCTGAAAACTTCCAAACCCTATTGAGGGAGATGGATGTACAAGTCCAGGAAGTGCAGCACACCCCAAAGAGTATAAATCCTAACAGGCCTACTCCAAGACATATACTCATCAAACTGTCCAATGCTGAAGACAAAGAGAAAATATTGAAAGCAGCAAGAGAAAAGAGAACCATCACATACAAGGGAGGCTCAATAAGATTAAGTGCTGATTTCTCATCTGAAACCATGGATGCAGGAAAGCAGTGGTATGACATAGTTAAGGTACTAAAAGAAAAAACTTCCAGCCAAGAAATCTCTACCACCAAAGCTGGCATTCAAAAACGATGGAGAGTTCAAAATATTCACAGATAAACAGAAATTAAGAGAGTATGCTAATAAGAAACCTGCCCTTCAAGAAATAATAAAGGGAGTTCTGAAGGTTGAAAGGAATTAACAGGAGAGAGAGAGCTGGAAGTAAGTTTAAGAGCAACTAAAAGAAAAAAAAGAAATAAAAACAAGTTATGACATACATAAACCCAAAGAAAATATGGATAATGTAAGTAATTCCTTCAAAGTAATAACAGTGAGTGTTAATGGATTAAACTCACCAGTCAAGAGACACAGATGGGCAGAATGGATTAGGATATACGTCCCATCTATATGTTGTCTACAAGAAACCCACCCTAGACCCAGAGATTGAAGGAGGCTGAAAGTGAATGGCTGAAAAAAAATCTTACAAGCAAGCATTAACCAAAAAAGGGCAGCATTAGCTGTACTAATATTGGAAAAAATACACATTAACTGCAAAACTATTGTTAGAGACAAAGATGGACACTATATATTAGTGAAAGGGGTAGACTTTCAAGAAGAAAGAACACTCATTAATATTTACACACATGACAGGGTTGCCTCAAAATACATGAGACAGATATTGGAAATACAAAGTGGAGATATAGATGCCTATATAATTATAGTAGGGGACTTTAATGCACCATTATCACCATTAGATAGAATATCTTGACAAAGAATCAATAAAGAAACAAAGACTTTGGTTAACACATTAGAGGATCTGGAACTAATAGACATATACAGAACCCTATACCCAAATACAGTAGGATATACATTCTATTCAAGTGCACATGGATCTTACTCCAAGATAGACCACATTCTAGGCAACAGGAAAATCTTAAAAACTTCAGAAAGATTGAGATTATACAAAGTAATTTCTCTGAACATAATGGAATGAAATTGGAAATCAGTAAGGGCCAGAGAGCTAGATTAGGCACAAAGATATGGAAGTTAGACAACATACTCTTAGGCAAATAGTGGGTCAAGGAGGAAATCTCAAATGAAATCAGTAACTACCTTGAAATGAATGAAAATGACAACACAATATATCATAAACTATGGGATGTAGCAAAAGTTGTACTGAGAGGGAAATTCAGAGCCATAAATGCATATATCAAAAGGAAGAAAGAGAAGAAAATAGAAGACCTAACTGTACACCTGAAGGAATTGGGAAAACAACAACATACTAACCCCAAAGGAAGTAGAAACATGGAAACAACAAAGATTATAGCAGAACCAAATGAAACAGAAACTAAGAAAGCACTAGAAAAAGAAAACAAAAAGCTGGTTCCTTGAGAAGATCAATAAAATTGACAAATCCTTAGCCATACTAACAAAGAAAAAAAGAGAGCAGATGCAAATACAGAAAATAAGAAATAAGGAAGGGGATATCACCACTGAACTTACAGAAATAGTATCATAAGAGGATAATTTGAAAAAATATTTGCCAACAAGAATGATAGTTTAGAGGAAATGGGCAAATTCCTAGAAACTCACAAGCATCCTACATTGATAGAAGAAGAAATTGATGCACTCAACAGTCCAATTACAAGTAGAGAGATAGACTCAATCATCAAAAACCTGCCAACTAAGAGCCCAGGACCAGGAAGCTTCACAAGTGTATTTTACCAAACATTCTAGAAAGAAATAACAGTCCTGCTGAAGCTCTTCTAAAAAGTAGAAGTAGAAAGAACACTGCCTAACTCATTCTATGATGCCAACATTACCCTAATACCAAAGACAAAGATGACAAAGAAAGGAAAATCACAAACCAGTTTCCCTATGAACCTAGATGCTAAAATCCTTGACAAAATACTTGCTAATCACATTCAACAAAATATTTTAAAGAATTATACACCATGACAAAGTGGGTTTAATCCTGGATATGAAAGGATGGTTCAACATAAGAAAATCAATCAATCTAATAAAGCACATAAACAGATTGAAAGAAAAAAAAAAATCACACGATCATTTCTATAGATGCAGAAAAAGCATTCAACAAAATACAGCACACTTTCCTGATTAGAACACTGCAAAAGATAGGAGTAGAAGGAAACTTTCTGAATATGACAAAGGGTATACATGAAAAACCCACAGCTAACATCATCTTCAATGGTGAAATCCTAAAATGCTTCCCTCTAAAATCTGGAACAAGACAAGGATGCCCACTATCAACACTCCTATTTAACACTGTCTAAGAAGTACTTGCATGAGCCCTGAGGCAAGAAAAAGATACAAAATGCATCCAAGTTGGAAAGAAAGAAGTAAAATTCTCACTATTTGCAGCTGACATGATCCTCTACAAAGAAAGCCCTGAGAAATCTACAACAAAACTTCTAGAACATATAAATGAGTTAAGTTAAGTTGCAGGGTATAAGATCAATGTTAAAAAATCAGCAACACTTCTGTGCACCAATAATGAGCAATCTGAGGATGAAACCAAGAAAAAATACCATTTACAATAGTAACTAAAAGAATCAAATACCTAAGAATAAATTTATCTAAAGATGTAAAGGACTTATATACAGAAAATTACACAAAACTGTTAAAGGAAATCAAAGAAGACTTAAATAAATGGCAGAATATTCCCTGTTCATGGATAGGAAGACTAAACCTCATTAAGATGCCTATCCTACCCAAACCAATCTACAGATTTAATGTAATCCCAATAAAAATCATAACAGCATTTTTCACTGAATTGGAAAAACTAACTACAAAATTTATTTGGAAGGGTAAGAGGCCCTGAATCACCAAATATTTATTGAAAAAGAAAAAATAAAATTGGAGGTATCACATTACCTGACTTTAAAACATACGACAAAGCTACTGTAATCAAAACTGCATGGTATGGGCACAAGGATAGACATACTGACAAATGGAACCGAATTGAGAGTTCTGATATACATCCTTGCATATACAGTCATCTGATATTTGACAAGGCCACCAAGCCCACTCAACTGGGAAAGAATCCCCTTTTCAAAAAATAGTGCATGGAGAACTGGATATCCATATCCAAAAGAATGAGAGAGGAACACCATCTCACACCTTACAGAAAAATCAACTCAAGATGGATCAAAGATCTAAGTATAAGAACAAAGGTAATAAAGACCTTAGAAGATAATGTAAGGAAGCATCTAAATGACTTTGTAATAGGAAATGGTTTCATGAACTTCACACTCAAAGCACAAGCAATGAAAGAAAAAATAAATGAATAGGATATACTCAAAATGAAAACCTTTTGCACATCAAAGGACATTATCTAGAAAGTAAAATAGCAGCTTACTCAATGGGAGAAAATATTTGGCAACCATATATATATATCTGATAGGAGCCTAATATCCTGCATATATAAAGAAATCCTACACCTCAAAAATTACAAAAAAAAGAAAAAAAAAAACATTAAAAAATGGGCAAGTGACCTGAAAGACACTTCTTGAAGGAAGAAAATACAAATGGCTAATAGGCACATGAAAAGATGCTCAACACCACTAGCTATTAAGGAAATGCAAAACAAAACTACAATGAGATACCATCTTACACCCATTAGAATGGTGGCGATTAAGAAACAGTGGACTATTTGTGTTGGAGATGATGTGGAGGAATGAGAACACTCATCCACTGCTGGTGGAAACATAGAATGGTCCAGCAATTGTGGAGGACAGATTGGCAGTTCCTCAAAAAACTAACTATAGAAATTCCATATGATCCAGAATTTCCACTGCTGGATATATACCCAGAACAATTGAAAGCAAAGACATGAACAGAAATAAACACAAATGTTCATTGTGACATTATTCATTATTGCCAAAATTTGAAATCAACCCAGGTGTCCATCAACAGAATAATGGATAAACAAAATGTGGCACATACATACAGTGGAATATTACTCAGTGAAATATTACTCAGTGTTAACACATGGGATAACATGGATGAATCTTGAGGACCTTATGTTGACTGAATCAAGCCAGGCATTGAAGGATGAACAGTACATGACCTCACTGATATGAATTAAGTAAATTGAGCAGACTCAGAGATCTATTGTCTGGAAGATAAGTTTACAAGGAATAGAAAGGGAGAAGAAGTTTGTGAGCCAACACCCATATGGATGTAATCTATGGAAGTTGAAAGTATGTAGTTTTGTATTGAAGGGATATGACAGGAGGGTCATGATATTACTGGGTTGGGTGGTGTAGGTTTGACAGGTGGGTAGATTGAGAGGAGTGGGTTGGAAGGTCCAGGGTACAGGGGGGAGTATTGGGTGACAGGTCAGGTGAACACTGGAAATTTGCCAGTATGTGGTTGAAAGAACAAAGTTTGGAATGCTTTTATGGGAATATGACAAGGAAGGGTTACTGGTTTAGGGTGTTGGGTGGGGTGCATTCAGGACAGGGCACACCTGGAGCAGGCTTCCAGGGAGTGTGTGAGTGATCATTCAGTTATAATGTGTTGTATCTGTGGGTGTATACCAACATAATAAGCAGGAAGGATTTCAACTCCCATCCTCAGGGGGACTGACTTGATCACAGATAGACAGGCAGGTATGTCTCAAGAGCATGGGCTGTTCAGAATAAGGGAAGGCAGACCAGTGTGTCAAGACCTCAGTCTTGTTGCATGTAACTATGAATCTTGTCATCCAAGGAGTGTAGCCAGGCATTCAACATGGGCCCCAAGGGGAGGGCAAGGAGGAATAGAATAGATAGAACAGGGAGTATTTAGTGTGAAGTGGGAATGTTCTATATGATCTTACAATGACGGACACATGACATGGTAAATATCAACAAAATGTATAAAAGTGTACGGTCTAAAATGTAAACTATAATGTAAACCATTGACCATATGTAGAAGCTTTTTTCACTATTTGTATATCAATTATAATGAAGGTATCACCCACATATAAAAGGTATTAATATGAGGGGGAAGAAAGGGAGAGATGTAGGGTATATGAGAATCTCCTGTATTCTGTGTGTGACTGCTGTGACCTAAAACATCTTTGAAAAAAAATGAAAAATAGTGAGACACTGGGGAATGAGTGTGGGAAGGTGCCATGGTACAGACAGGACACCAGATATTGAGATGATGAAAGGCAAAATGTCAAAATTTTTTTTTAATATTTTTCATTTTTTTTAATATCCTAATCTTTTTATTTTAGTTTAGTTTTAGTTTTTTTAAAATTTTTATTTATTTTATTTCTTATATTTAAACATCATTATTGTTTCATTTTCCTATTAATTGTATTTGGCTACTGCAATGGCTATATTTTTGAGGAGGTTTTGGATCACAGAAGGGTTACAACTGGGGTGGGGAAGGATCATTGGTGTGGGGTGTCAGTGATGAAGATACATGGGAGGAAGTTCACCTGGGCATACATATAAGATACATAAAAATGTTCAACTCTACATGGGACATTGTCCCAGTGGGTGGATACTCACACAATAACTGAGAGAATACTGAATTCCATCCTAGAGAGCTCTGCCACATTTTCTAAAGGAGCAGCAACAGTTCCCCAAGTGCAGGGGCAGTGACTGGAGGAGGATGATCCACCATGGGCCTTGATATTGACAACTAGGCTTATGGGCCTTTGTTCTTGAAATTGAAACTTAGCCTATTGTTATGGGGTGCCTAAGGGTTGCCTCCTGAAAGTCTCTTTGTTGCTCAAATGTGGTCCCTCTCTAAGCCAAACTCAGCATATGAATACATTACCTTCCACCCAGTGTGAGACATGACTCCTAGGGATGAGCCTCCCTGGCACCATGGGGTTGCTACCAAGCACCAACTAGCAATGCAACTGGAAAATGGTCTCAAATAAAAGGGGGAAAGGTAAAGACAAATGAGTTTATATGGCTAAGAAACTTTAAAATGAGTTGGGATGTCATCGAAGTGGTAACGCTTATTCACATCTCAGCATGATCTCACAGACTCCCAAAGTGGATACTACCCCAATTAGTGGGGCTCCTGAGGGCTCTGGAGACACCCAGTTTCCTATGGTCACGGTGGATAGCTCTGGAGTTTGGTGTCTTTCCAGTGGGCCCTACTTTGGGTTTGTGTCATGATAGTAACAGGGTTGGACTCATTTATGTCTTCCCTGCTCATAGCTCAGCTGTCCCTTCTATTTAAACCTATATTTGGTGCTAGAATTTGTAGGTGTATGTCCAGAAACTCAAGTCTTTGGGCTGTCTATGTGCCAGCTGGGCCTGGAACATTGGCAGAGTTGCAACACCTACTCTACAGCTCATTGGACTTACCCAGGACAATTGGGAGGGAGATGATGGACAACAACTGTCCCAGGGAAGGGAGAGAGTCTGAAGCAGCAGACAGGATAGTCCCATCCATCTTCCCCATGGGATGTAAGCCCCTGAAAATTGGAGGTGAAGTGGACATCACCATCCCAGACTCCTCAGAGTTGGAGTAAGAGCTATGGACTAGAGTCGACTTACTGGTATTCTGTTGTAGACATATTGTGATTCAAACAATGGAAGAAATTACAACATTGATGTGGAGCCAGTGGCCTCTGTCCACTTTTGGGACAGGGAGAGGGAAAAGCAATTGTAATACGGGGGCTTTTTTGGGACTTGAGAATTATCCTGATTGACATTACAATGACAGATATAGGCCATTTTACATCAGCATATAATATGCAGAACTGTGTGGGAGAGAGTTTGGTGTACAATGTGAGCTATGGTCCATGTTCAGTGACAAAGCCCCAGGATGTGTATATCCATTGAAGGTGAAGTGCCACACTAATGAAAGATGTTTATGTAGGAGGTGGTGGGAGGTGTGAGAGGTGTGGAACACGGGAATCCCTATATATTTTGTGTGACATTTATGTAATTTAAGTATGTTTTTTTTAAAAAAGTCAGCTAAAAAAAAGAGCAAGGGCACCTCTTTGTCTTTATTTTACAGTTTAGGTGGTGTTTGCCTTTTTTTTTCTTTATAGTTTTGGTTGTGTCAGATCCCTGAGGGATGGGCAGGGACACTGGCCTATGTTTAGGCCTTAAAAGCACAGCTTTTGTCTTTCGAACAGCACATAACAAGAGACTTGTAGAGACAGTGCCCTTCATATTTTTTTCTTTAATGTGTTGGTGTTTTTATCTGATTGTTAGTATATTTTCTTTGCTCTTTGTCCTCTTATCTATTACTCTTTTTTTCCTTGCTTTATTTCCTTCTTGTTCTTAGGCTGTGGACTGAAGACTGGGAGAAATATATTTCCAGAGTGACCAACAGAGCATAATATTCAGAATGTTCAGCTCTCAACTCAAATATACAAAACATACAAAAAGACAGGAAAGTATGGCACAGTCAGAGAAGAAAAATAATTTAATGGAAAAATATTACCAATAAAGTACAGTCTCTTGAATTACTAAAGATCTTAGAACAACTCTCTTAAATAGAATCAATGAACTATAGGAAAATTTGTACAAAAACTAAAGAAAACAATATAAAGCAAAATGAAAATTTCAGTACTACGATAGAAATTACAAAGAGCCAAATGGAAGTTGTAGAATTCAGCAGTACAATAACTGAATTGAATAATTCAAAAGGAGTTTGAACTGAAATTCAAGAGCAGATTGGAGGAGGTTGAAGAAAGCATCAGTGAACTCAAAGAAAAAACAATTGAAATTGTCCATGATACAAAGGAAAAGAAAAAAAAGTGGAAAAAAATCAACAGAGTCTGAGTAACCTGTGAAACACCATTAAGTATGTCAATATATGTAAAATAAGAGTTCCAGAAGGAGTAGAGATAGATAAAATGGCCAGAAAAATGCTTAAAGGAACAATGACAGAAAATTTCCCAAATCTGATGGAAGGCCTGAATACACAAATCCAAGATACTCTATGAATGTCAAGCAAAATAAAGGCAACAAGATCTGCATCAATATTTTTTTATGATTAACCTGTCCAGTGCCAAAGACAAAATAATATTTTGAGCATTTGCATGTAGCACAATGTAAGCAGAGACCAGTCCATAGTAGGTGTTTATGAATTAGTCTCTTGTTTGTAAGAGTGGGTGGAAAGATACAAACCTTAGTTCTTCACCTCTAATATTTGATGCATACCCATTCTTGTGAGAAAATGCAAGAGTATTGCTCTGACAGATGACAAACATCCTTAGATTTGCAAAACTGGCAATGCAAACTTATTACTAAATGGCTAAAGTGACTCCCTGCTTTGTATCTCTTTGGTTTCCACCCAGCAGATTCTAAGTTCCATGAGAGCAAGCCACTCAGTCCACTCTCCTCTCATCCCTGAGAAGAGATCACAGGATACAGCAGACCTGCAGCTACCCTTGGCCCTCACACCCCAAGTGAAGGAAGCCAAGGTGTACAGCCTGATGGGGTGAAGGTCATGGGCACTCTGATTATGTAGGTGACCAGATGGCAAGGATGAGAGTTGCTGATGAAGAGGGACTGGTGAGCCAGGAGCTCATGTTTGGGAGGGGCCCAGAGAAGAAAGCACTGGCCTGGGATCTGAAATCAATCAAGGTTGTTTTAGGATATGTGGCAGACACTGGCAACAGACTGTTGTCATCTCTTACTATCCAAATCTAACCAGCCTTTGTGAGATGACTGATGGGACCCTAGTATGTGCCTTTGTGTCTGTTTCCTGGGTTGTTTGTTGTTTCTTCTTCATTTGCACAGGGACCCCAGAGTTGCTGAAAGGGTCAAATGGTTTCTTGAGAGCAATGGCCAAGAATGTGCCCAAGGTGGCCGAAGGCATCGGTGATTGGGTCTTGTCCCCAGGGAACAGAGAAAACATGTGAGCAGGTTAATATAGGGAAAGAGGAAAGGCATCTGGGAACTGGCAGAGAAAATGGCCATGAGACTCTTCCTGGAAACCCCTTGATATGCAAAACAAAGCCAGAAAGAGCCCACCTAGACCCTTGCTGTGAAGTTCCATTTAGAACTCTTTCTGGGGACAAGGTGAAGCCCCAGATAACTACAAACAACAGGTCTACCTGTTGGCCCCCTAAGCACTAACAGGTGGGGCAACCAAACAGAAAAGCAAATAGTTGGGGCCTCTTCCACAACATTAGGAAAGGAGATGAGAAAAGGCTTTAAAAAGGCCTACTCTGGGGCACCATGTGTGCTTCTCACCCTGCAACACATCCACATACATGTCTTGGGTTTTGTACTTATTTCTAGTTCTCTTGTTTTTTAATAAACTCTTTACTCTCTTGCCTACCCTATGGCATGTCCTTTAATTTTTATGTGACATAGCCAAGAACCTAGAAGCCCAGAAACCAGAGCATTCCACTAACATATTTGGCAAGCTAGCCAGGAAACAAAGAGGTAAGTAATGCTCACTGATACCCTATGAAGATTGGTGAGTCTAGGCTTTTTAATTAAAAAGCCTGTCTGTGCCCTCTTTTGTTTTATTAGTGAGGCCCCTGGGCCAGGTCTGGAGGTTTGTTCCTTACTCAGCTGCTAGGAGGCCCTGAGATTCCTATTAACACATTACCTCTGGGGCCTCTGAGGCTGTTTGCCTCTAAGACACAGATCAGT
Source organism: Cabassous unicinctus (assembly GCA_029593785.1). NCBI lineage: Eukaryota > Metazoa > Chordata > Mammalia > Cingulata > Chlamyphoridae > Cabassous > Cabassous unicinctus. Next base: position 5,816 of record JAQZBX010055115.1, on the reverse strand, counting down.
CCCTGTTTTTTAATGTGCCTCTTCATGTCTGATTTAACAGCAAAACTCAGTCCCTGGCAGTGGTGATAAAATGAGCTCTCTCTCACAGCTGCTTTCTAAAACCTCTACAAGAGCCAGCCAAAGGAAATATCCCTAGCCATTCATGAGAAAAACCAGTTTTCCGTGAGACTTCAATGACCTCAGTGAGTATATACTGGAAATAGTGTTGCTCATCCAAGGTCTGTCAAAGTCAAAATGGGAAATGTTTTGGTCAGTCAAAGGGATGCTGATGCAAAGTACCAGAAATCCTTTGGCTTTGTAAAGGGTATTTATTTGGGGTAGAAGCTCAAAATTACAAGGCCTTAAAGACTCCTCCTCAAGGTACCATAAGAGGTACTTTCTCACCAAAGATGGTTGCCAAACTCTATGAGGGTTCATCCTTCCTTTTTCCTCTTTAGGCTCCATGGTCCCAGTTTCTTCTGATCTCATAAGTAGGCTAACATAGGTCTTGCTTCTTTCCAGGCTCAGCTTCTCTGGTCTCTTCACAAGGTCAGCTGTAAACTATCAAGTGAATGAATGGCTTAGCTCTCTCTGGGGTTCCAGCATAAAAACTTAAGTTCTCTCCTCTTGTATCTATAGAGATCTTGTGTCTTCTTCTGTTTGTCTTCTTGAGTGAGTGTCCATTTATATAGCCCACCAAGGGGACAGGGACTCAACCCTGTGTCACACCATATTACATGGTTATATCAAACCCTAATTTTAACATAACTGAATCAAAGACATCTCAGCTGAATCTAATATAATCAAAGGGTAGCACACCTAGAACAGACCAGTTTACAATCATGACATATATATTTCTTTTTGAATTCATAAGTAATATCAAACTGCTACAGGAAATAAGCAGAGGTCTAAAGTAAAGGAAAATGATGTAGATTGCATTCAAAGCATTGGAAAAAATTTGGTTATAAGCCAATAACTAAAAATAATGAAATTTGTGTGCAAAAATTCTTGGTCACAGTGCAGATTAGAATAATCAAAAATAAACTTCAAAGAGATTTTTTAAATATTATATTACAAATAAACTTATTTTGTAAGAGAATGAAAATTATAAGTAACATTAATGAGTTCTTTGTATCTAGCTCTACTTGTGTCTATTTGTTCAGCATGTATTTTCATACAATGGGATGAAAATATCAAATTATCAAAAGAAAATTCTTAAAAGATCTCTATTCAAATTGTTAAAATTTAAATATGCACTTGTATATGTGAATGACTATTCTGGGAGCACAAACTGGCTAAGCAGGATGGAAAGGTCATATAGAAATCTGAATATAAAAATGATTGGGAAAGGGAAAAAAGTTTTTCCTAAGCTCTTTGACCTACCCAGCCCTCAGGTCCTTCTCTTTGCAAGAGCTGTGGTGGAAGGGCTAGGTGTGACAAGATAGAAAAGTGTAAGTTTTGCATAAAACTTTTATCTACTAGGCTGGGGAATTAAGAATCATAGTTTGTCCTGTAATTCCCTAATTTAAACTCATTAGCAGCCTTAAAATGAGAATAATTAATAATCCAATTATCAAATTTCAGTAAGTAAAGGAAAAAAGTACTTGAATCTTATGGAAAGACATTTCCTAAAATATAATTAAAACAAACTAAACAATTATAACATATTCCAGAACCTAGCAGTCAGTATGCTTTTAAGGTTATCCATAGTTTTAGAATTTTATTAAATAAAAGAGTTTTTAGCCTCCTGTGAAGGAAGGAAAAAGAATATTTCTTTCATAGACTATAATGGTTTCCATTTTATTTGGCATGTGTGTAATCTTCATAGGTTTATAGGAAACTAATAAATTAATTAACATTATAAGTACTAAATATTTAAGATGAAACTTTTAATTCCTGTTAAATGAAATTAAAGTTAAAGAAGGAAAGGTAGATCTGTATTAAAGTGAAATGACTAGTTTTCAGAGAACAGAATGAGGAATGTAAGAAAAGACTTTAAATGGATAAAGGTAAATCTATTTGGTTCCTAACTGTAATTTATAAGCTTATTTAAATGTGAAGTAACTAGTTTATGTGGTTATGGTGAATTTTATGAAGTTTGTAAATCATATTCTAAACTGAAGCATTTAAATCGCTAATTCCTGGAAGACATTATTCGTTAGAAACCTAAACTGATATTAAAACAAAAAGTAACTTCCTAAAAGGGAAACCTGTCAGAGGCCACCTCAATCTGCATATTAAATTGTTGGTAACAGAGATTCCATTGGGAATCTTGGATTTTCATAATATAATGGAGAAAATAGTTGTTCCTGTACTGCTAAAGTAAAATACCTGTTAATTAATGTAATAATGGTACAGGTGTAGAAGTAAAAAGTATTGTACGAAAACATTTAAGTTCATTTTATATGTTATACATTGCATTGCAAGTGTTTAGAAAGTGTATAAAATTAAAAGAGCTAGATTTCAGTATTTTCAACTCTTTTGTGCATGCATTCAAATCAGTCTCAAATACTCTGCATGGTGCCTATCCATTTGAGTTATTGGCTAGGTTGGTCACTATAGCCCTAAAACAATGAAAGTACCTATCATATCTGGACATGCTCCTGAAGTGAATGGAGGGTATGTTGCAGTTTTGGATTTCTGCAGCATCTGGCAATGGCTCAATATGTCCAGATTCACAATGGACATTGCCTCTAGGCTGGCTCTGTTTCATAGTGCCAAATGGCACTATGCACCAGGCTGGTGAAATACTGGATCCTACCTTCCTAGCTTCTCTCTAGGATCAACAGTGCAACAGCATGCTGGCTGTGTGAAGGACATACCAAGTGGAGGAATAATTATCAGAGTAATGTGAGTAGAACTTAAACACAATTGGCATTATGGCTTGCTCACTTTAAAGACAACATGTGTGGTATTGCAAACCTGGAGCTTAGATCTATTAACTGCAGCTCAAAGAGGAACTTGTGCATTGGTTAGTATTAAGTGCTATATCTATAACCTGATGAATATAATAATATCTCTTGTATTCTAGATCATATGTAGAGAGTATTGAAAACATTAAAATCCTGTTAAATTTTATTCATTTTCTTAGTTAATAAATGTGCCTATAAGGTAATGGAATACATCTTTAAGTACTGTCTTTATTTTCCTTTTCATATGTTTATCTTGTTTTTCCTATACTGTCTTTGTGAATTTATGTCTAAGTAGTGCCTCTCTTCATACCTTTCCTAGCATAGGTGGTTAACCAACGCATAACTACCACTATGGGTTCTGCGGTTGACAATTTATACCAAACCCAGCAGGTCTACAGCAATCTCTCCCTAGACGTAACCAACAGTATAAAAGAACTTAAGGAAGAATGTTGTTTCCCATCAGATTTGGGAGGATGCACCCTCTGAAGGCACCCAGCCTTTCTCACACTTGTGATTCAGTATGTCATGGCTGGCCCCTTGTTGGGCCCACTTACCACCATCTTTATTCTTTTAGTAAGACAGCGTACCTTAAATTCTAATTAAGTTTATTTCTTCCAGAATCAGCACCTTCCAGAACAAGATATTAGTCACATGGTGATTTCATCCAGTTCCTACCATGGTGCCAGACCCATCTTTGCTCAACCTCAATAGAATAACCAGAGTGCTTTTTACCCTGTCAGGCAGGGACTACTCCCCCTCACCACCAGGAAGCAGCTACAGAAGAATGACCATCATCTTTCAGCACCCCCTTAAATACAAGGGTATAAGCTCTCTGAGGGGGTAGTTGAGGCAGGTTAGTATAGGGAAAGAGGGAAGGCAGCTGGGACCTGGCAAAGAACATGGTCATGAGACCCTGCTCAGAAACCCCCTGATAAATAAAACAAAGCCAGAAAGATCCCACCTAGACCCTGGCTACAAGGTCCCATTTTGAACTCTTTCCAGGGCCAAGGGAAAGCCCTAGATAAGTCCAAACAACAGGCCTCCCCATTGCTCCCATGAGAGGTAACATGTGTGGCATCCAATCAGAACAGCAAATAGCTGGGTCCCCTCCCCAACATTAGGAAAGGGGAGGAGGAAAGGCTTTAAAAAGGCTTAACCTGGGGCCCCAAGTGCACATCTTACCATGTTACATACCCATACCCATGTCTCAGATTGTGTATTTATCTCATTTCTAGTTTTTTAATTTATTAATAAACTCTTTACTCTCTTGCCTACCCAATAGTGTGTCCTTAAATTCTTTTATGTGACACAGTCAAGAACTTAGATGCCAGAACCCAGAGAATTCTGCTAACATGGAGAGTGTGTAGGATGGGGCTCAGGGGCATATCCCTGGCTTATTGCAGTTGTGCCAGGGAAGGCAGAGAAGGCCAAAGGTAGCCCTTGGTGTGCACCATTTGTTTGCAGTGATGAGGGGTAAAGGGGATCTGATAGCTGAAAAGAGGTCTAGCAGGTGAGGAGGCTTGGACTCAGAATTCTTGGTCTCTGCTGTCCTTGACAGGCCAGGGCTTGTGTGGGACTGGGTGATCTACAGAAGGGCTGGGGTGCAGCTGCCTGTCACTGGGCAGGCTCAAGGTGGAGATGGCCATGCAGGTGGGGGGGAGGATCATGAGGTGCTGGCTAGAGGCAGCCATTCTCTGGGTGATAGTGGCCAAAAGAAGAGGGAGAGAGAGAGAGGGGTGTGACTAACAAAATCCCCTGACATTTCCTGATTGTCTCCCATCCAAGTACTAACCAGGCCCAACCCAGATTAGCTTCAGAGATTCAGGGTGTTAGTACAGAAAACTGGGATTGCTGTGGCCTGGACCTTCAGGAGCCTGCACTAGATGGTGCTGTGGAGACTCACCCAGCAGCAGGAGCTGCAAAACCCCAGTGCCTGACCCCTGCTTGCTGCAACCAGACATGAGGACACCCCAGCTGCAGTGGTATGCCTCTTGCCTGGCTTGCATCAACACCCTGGGGTGACAAGGGCAGCTAAAATGCAGGCCAGGCAGTGAGACCACACTGGCACTGTCTAGCTACCTGTCCAGAAAACCAGAGTCAAAGGGCAACCCGGTGTCCTGGGAATTCTGCTAGATGGATTACTATTAGGAGGGCTTCTGTTTTACTTCTGTTATCCCACCAGGGCAGTCATCCACAGGTGTTGTGCTCTTGGCCCTGCCCCAACCTGCCCAGCCTGGCTCAATACATGGAAGGTCCCCTCACCCCCCACACAACAACCACACATACCCTCTTTCCCAGTCCATGTGTGCCCCATGCCAAACACTGGAGGCACCCAGATTTCCCCGACCATCCAACCAGAGCCACCAGCATTCCTGATGGCTCCCCCAGGTTGTAGCTGCCCAGCCTGGGTGGCCCTTGCTGCGAGGTCCATCGAGTGGACTTGTCTGAGTTTACCAGGCCAGAGTGAGGAGGAAGTCCAATGCCTTGATACTGTCCAGCACTCAGGAACATCTCTTTTCTAGCCAGCCCAGTCCAGGATGTTCCTTTGCCTAGCCTCTCACTGGGTGCACCCCTCCCACCCAGCATCTTACTGTGGGTGAATCCATTGCATTCTTGCTATTTGCCAGCTTCACATGAACACAGCACCTGTCCCATGTTAGGCTCAGTCCTTGGTCCTCAGATCCAAACTGGGAACTTCCCAACACAGAAAGTAAATGTTCACCCAGAGTATTGGGGATGCAGGTGCCATGGTGTCAAGGTCCTCCCTGGCCCACCCATGTGACTTCACAAAACACAAGGTATTGTGCATTGGGATCATTCCCTCAACCCAGCAGTTGGAGCCAGATAGGGAATCTGATCAGTTCTGCTATGACTAGAAATCTCAGCCAAGTGTTAAGATGGAGACTGGCAGGTCCTGGGCTTGGA
>JAQZBX010055114.1:0-10908 GCA_029593785.1 Cabassous unicinctus | reverse complement strand
TGTTTACTGAACACTTAGAGTTTATGTATGTTCAAGTATGAATTACATACTTTAATAAATTGTTTTAAAAATTATTTAAAAAACCTTTACTCATCAAATCTTTTACTTTAGGAAAAAAATATACATGGAGAAGTGGTCTTTTACAGAAACGGGATGTAGGAGCTTTTCTGAGTAAACAAAAGAGAGAGTCTCTAGGGAAAAGGAAGTAAAAAGTATTGCAGGGAAGTAAGGGAGCGGTTCCCAGGAAAGTGGGCTAGTCAGCGGCAGTTTCAACACTAGGATAGAAGCCAGGATGCAGAAGGTTATACGTGCCATGAAAAGAAGCATGCAGTTTATCCATTCGCAGGTAAGAGCCACTAAAGATGGCAGGATGTTTGGGAAGATAACACAGGGCTGCATTAGCAAGCACAGGCGTCGAAGTGGGTGTACCCGACACCAAAGAAGAAAAGGCAAAGTCAAGTCTCCTGGCTTTTCCTGTCCCACACACATGGAGAGATTAAAACACATAGAAAGAAACATAGTTAAAGAGGGAGGAAGGAAAGGCTGGAAGGCAGGGAGGGAGGATGAGACTTGATGTCTGGAGTTCTGTTTTCATTCTTTCCACTTACAAGGCCCTGTAAGCTTCAGCTTCCACATCTGTGAAATGGGATAATACCTACCTCCATGGTTTGTTTTGATGATCAAACAGCAGAGTGCATGAGAAAACACTTGACAAACTATAAATCACTATATGAGTATTACTAATAGGACCAGTGTCACACACAAAATGTATTCAACCACATCAGTCTAGAAAGAGTAATTTTGGTTAAAATTGCGTCATATTGCTTCCTGCTTTTCAACTGCACTAGCTCATCATTAACAATCCCTGCATGCCAGCTATCTTTAGTGGGACTGAGAACTGCTGAGGAGAATTGCAAGGGGAGAGGCAGACCAGATCCCTCCTCTCCTTCCTCCACACCACAAACAATTTGAATCAGGTAAAGTGGGATTAAAAAGAACAAGAGGGGGCATGGGAACAGAAAGGAATCTGGACCCCAAAATGTGGTTCTAAACATTGACATCAAATCAGATCATGTCCTGCTTATGCTTTTAATACTTCCTTTTCGCCTACGGGACAAAGCTCACACTTACTCTTTTTTTTTTTTTTTTCAAACTGACAGCCATGGTGGAATTTACCCTGCCTCTTACAGCTCTTCCTGCCACACTGTCCCTTTCCCTGACCTTCCCCCTGGCATACACCTCCTTGGACTTGAAATATGAACTCAGATGCTACCTGCGACATGAAGTCTACCTTGGCTTCTCTAGGCAAAGGCAGACATCAGTGAGCCCCTAGAACCGTGGGCACTTTTCCAGTATGGGGGAAGAGTAGCTCACAAGAGCAGTGGGTTTCTGGTCACGCTCTGGCTTTTACGGCCAGATCTGCCATCTACTTCTTTGGGCAAGACATGAGAGGTCCTGGAGAAGATTGTGGAGAGCACAGATTCTGGAGCCAGACGGCTTGGCAGTGGGACATTGGACAAGTTACCTAAACCCTTCAACCCTCGGTATCCACATATGTAAAATGGGGGTGATGATATTAGTACCCACCTCATGGGATAGTAGTGAGGATAAGATGAGTTTAATATGTAAAAACACTGAGATCAGTGTCTAACACGTACTTGTTTGTGTGCTTTCTTCTGGGAAATGGGACTAGCAATAGCACCCCTACCCCGTCCCTGGATCTCTAGAGAGCTGACATGAGAATCACATGAGATAAGCTAAAGCACTTGGCATGTAGACGGTCCACGGTATGTTTCTTGCCCTTTTACCTCTTGCCCTTTGTATTATAAATTCTTTATTTATGGGTCTTTCCACCACGAAAAACTCTTAGTTCCTTTAGGAAGGAGAAAAGGATCATTCATCTTTGTATCCTCAATGCCTGACACATAGTAGGTACTCAAGAAATGCTGGTTGAACGAACGGATATGAAGATAGTAATGGAAAAAACTCAAAGTGGTCTTAAAAGCCTCTCAGCAATATCCCAAAAGGCCACAAATTAGGAATGTTAATCCCTAAAAATCTGTCTGTAAATCTGTATGAAGTTTTTTGCTTATTAGTTTTTTGTTTTTTTTTAATTTCTGATTTTCTGTTGTGTTTCTGGATGTCTTTGTGGTTTCTTTTTTCCCCCTCTCTCCCTAGTTTGCTCTCTTCTCTGTATTCATCGTGGGCAGGGTTTTTCAACCTCGGCACTATTTTCATTTTTGGCTGGAAATTCTTCGGCGTGGGATCTGTCCTGTGCGTTGTAGGATGTTTAGCAATATCCTTGGCTTATGCCCAATGGATGCCAGTAGCACCTTCCACCCCCAGCTTTGACAACCCAAAAGTCTCTAGACATTGCCAGAAAAAAAAAAAAAGTCCTGGAGGAGAGCGGAACCCGTGCTCTCACCCCTTCCCCATGCCCCATGCCCACGCCATGGAGAACAAGGACTGATTTTTTTCTCTTTATCTCCAAGGCAAAACTTTGGTTTCCATGCCTTCAAGCTGAAGAGATCTGGCAGTGGAGAAGGAAAAGGGACTCTTCCGTCCCTGACTGCAGTATTCCTCTCCTTCCTCCCTTTCAGAAGTGTTGAGTCCTTGCAGAGCTGGGTTAGGACCGGGTTTTGTTTACCTGGACGAATGCCCCCCAAACAACAATTGCATATTACTTCCATTTTCATTTTTTTGTGGGAAAACTGAGAGAATTCAGTGTTTTAAAATTCAGATTAAAGCTAAAAACACATCAAGCTGTGCTTTCTGGGAATGAGAATGGGGGAGGGGCTTTATCATGATGTAGCAGCATAAAAACATCAGAAACACTTTTTATGGCATGAAAGGAAAAAGCATATGTTGAGAAAGGACATGAATGCTAAAAACACAGTTACCATATCTCCTTGATTCTGAGACACAATTCACCATTTTGCTTTATTACTAGTGCAATTTTAAACCTATTTAAACCGGGAAATTTGTTATCGGGTGACTCATACATGTGGGGAAATCCAGTTCATTTGTGCCAAAGATGAGAGAAAGTGATTAGGTATTTAAATGGTGATATTCCATTCCGTCTTGTGAATGAATTGCAGTCATCTTGATAGGGAGAAAAGAAAGACAGCAGTTACTCACCAAGTTAAAAAAATGTTAAAGCGCTCTCTGGATTTAAATACTAAAACCCAGTACGTGTAATATATTTATCTTTTAAATAACAGAGGCACTTCAATTTCTTTTTAATTTCAAAATATTCACAAAGTTAAAAGAAAAAGTTAAGTACAACACAGCTTTTTGTCCTCAATCATTTGAGGACTTGATGTCCCATCACCCCCAAATACGTTTTAGTGTTATTTCCTAAAATAAGGATCTTCTCCTATATAAGCACAATGCAATTATTAAAACCAGGAAATTAACATAGATACCTGGTGCCCATCTAATCTTTATATCCCACTCAAGTGTTACCAATTGTCTCAATAAAATGTTTTATAGCAACAAGATCCAGTTAAGAATCACACATTGCACTAAGTTGTCATGTCTCTCTCTTTTTTAAAGATTTATTTATTATCCACCCCACCATCCCCGTTGTTTTCGCAATCACTCGCGTCTGCTTTCTGTGTTTTCTTCTGTGTCTGCTTGTCTTCTCTTTAGGCAGCACTGGGAACCGATCCCACCACCTTCCAGAGTGGAGAGAGGCGCTCAATCTCTTGTACCACCTCAGCTCCCTGGTCTGCTGCATCTCTTATTGTCTCTCCTCTGTGTCTCTTTTTTGTCATGCCAGCTTTCTGTGTGGGCCAGCACTCCTGCGCGGGCCAGCCTGCTTTTCACCAGGAGGCCCAGGGAACCGAACCCTGGATCTCCCAAATTGCAGACAGGAGCCCAATCACTTGAGCCACATCTGCTTCCCTGTCATGTCTCTTTAGTTTCCTTCAGCCTGGGATAATTCCTCCATCTTTTTATGACTTTTATGACCTTGATGCTTTTGAAGATGACTGGCCAGTTATTTTGTAACTTGTCCCTCAATTTGGGTTATTATTATTTTAGCTTATATAATCTCTGGCAGGAATCTTATAGATGTGACACTGCTGTTTTCTCCTTGCATCTTCTTGGGTGACACATGATTTCAATTTTTCCCTTACTAATGATGTCTATTTTGATTCCTTGATTAAGGTGGCATCTGCCAGGGTCTCCACTGTAAACGTAGTCTTTCCTGCCTTGAAACCATGTAAATATCCTGTTCCTCATCAAACTTTCAATGTATTCATTTATATTTACACTCATGATTTCCTATTTTAGTTAACGAGTTATAATTTGTTACTGTCATTAAAATTTTTTTTGAGGCTCCGGTTGTGCTTCATTTGGCCAGTGGAAGTCACTTCAAGCTGGCTTCTCTGTCCTTTTGACATGTCCTTATCCTTCCTTAAGCCCTTCCTTGCTTTCTGTCACAACGAGGTATTCCAGGCTTATCTTATACTTAACTTTCCTTGCCCCAGCTCTGGAATGAGCCATTTCTCTAAGGTACTCTGGTTCCTTTCAAAGGAAAATACTATTTAAAAGCCAAGATCTGGACACTAGCTGTGCTCATGGGCTCCCAGTCTTCCCGTGGTGGCCATGAAAATGTGCCACTCAGCTCTCCTGCTGCAAGGAGCATAACTGACTGACAGCCCCGACTGCTGTCCCCTGGCTCTACCACCCTGTTCACAATGAGCTCCACTTCCCAAGGGCTGCTCCTGGTGACTGAGCACAGCAGGGGTACTTAGGCAGCCCTTAATGGAAAGACATGGGAATCCTCCAATGGGCAACTTTGGCTGGGGAGCATCCCATTGACCTGGTAAATCCATTCTTGGAACTGTGCTGCCTTCTGAGACTCCTACTCCAACTTTCCTTCCTTCCTTTTCCCCTTCTGCAGATGTCAGACCTGCATCTCAGTCTGAAGGATCTCCCTCCCTTCTCTTGCTTCTTACCCGTTCTGGTTATCTATCACTGTGTAACAATTACCCCCAACATGTGATGGCTTAAACAAAATAAGCATTTATTATCTCATAGTAGGTCAGGATTTGGGGAAGAGCTTAGCTGGCCTGACATTGTTTGATGCTGCTGTCAAGATGTCAGTGAGGGCACAGGTGTCTTGACGTGGGGGAAGGATCTACTCCCAGCGTGGCTCACTTGGCTGTTTGCAGGAGGTCTCAGTTCCTCACCACTTGGACTTCTTAGGCTGCTGAAGTATACTTCTGACATGGCAGCTGGCTTTCCCTGGACAGCAAGTTTTTCAAGAGAACAAGTTGGAGGGCATTATGTCTTTTATGGTCAAGTCTTAAAGTCACAGTCCGACGTGGCCGAATAGGTCAGCCCTATTTGGTGCGGGAGGAGACACGACAGAGCTGTGGATACTGGGGGGTAAGAATCGTTGGAGACTATTACACTCCCTCAATAAATCTCTTGTGCCTCTAAATCCTGTCTTGGTGACTGCTTCTCAGTGGACCTGAACTAACACATCTGCTTGGTGGACAGAGCTAGGGAGTACATACACACCCATGTACACACTCACACACACACTTACAGCTAAGTGATTTCTATATTGAAACTCATGAATTCATATCATACATCCCATACAACATCACAGGGTCCATTCTGGTTTTCTCTTTTTCCATATTTGCAACTCCATTGAATTTATAGCTCCCTTCTCCAGCAGTTAGCAACCCAGTTCCCATTATCCTCAATATATTCACTGCTTCGATTAATCCCTCTAGCATTAATTAATCCCTCTGGCATCATTCCCTCCCCTTCACAGACTCTGATTCCCTATTCCAGACTACCTTCTTTTGCAGATGTCCAGCACAGGCTAACATGAGTATTCTAAAATGCTGTATTTTAATTTGTTGTTCACACGTTCACTTATTCAGATTTTACCCGGGCTTTATATGGCTGATGCTGAAATAAGAAAAAATATTTTTTAGAAACAAAGTATACTTATTTCCAAATTATGTGAATTCCTCTTGTCATCCTGTGCAATACTCTCATGCCAGAATCAAGTATTATACCTTTCAAAAATGGAAAAATAGAGGTAAGAAGGCCACCCCATTTACTGTATCCACCCAATTTACTGAACCAGTTACAGCCGCACCCTCTCTGATGTTAGGGAATTCTACAACACGTCCTTTGTCAGCTCCTGCTTCCACTTCCATCAGCAGCTCTTCTGAACCTGTATCACCTTCCTGACACCCTCAATATAGTCTTTCTCACTTCACTCTCAATAGATTAGCTTTGCTTTTTGTTCATTAGGAAAATAAAAGCAATCAAATGTAAACTCCTTTAAATTCTTGTCTCCCCTGTCCCCTCTTCCCTCAAACTATTCACGCCTTTAGGGGCAGATCCAGGTTTTGTGGCACTTTTAAGAACACTCTTTAACAATTTCATGGTTATCCCCCCAAATTTTTGCTTTTTTATCCAAATCTAAAAGAGACATGTTTGCATCTCTGCAGGGTTTTTTCTCTCTCTCTCAATCTTTCTTTCCCACCCTTCTTTCATTCCTTCTTTTCATCTAAAGAAAAACTCCATCCTACTTCACAAACAATTCTGTGACTTCCTCTTTCAGTTAACAATATATCATGGCAACATTTCCAAGGTAATACATGTAGTTCTAATGCTTCCTAACGGCTCTTAAAGTATTATATTAAGGATATATTATTGTTTTCTTACTTATTGAAGAGTATTCAGGTTCTTTCTATTAGGTTGAACCATATAAAACTGCCCTTTCGGTGGGCTCATTTTTGTTTGTTTTCTATTACAAAGTTTTTATGAAAATCCTTGTATACATATCTTTATAAGCCTTTGTTTCTGTGGATAAATTCTAACACGTGGGATTGTTGCCGGATTTTGTCCAGGTTCTTGGCTAAGCTGCAAGAAATGAATTTCAAGAGCAAGCCACGTTGATAGGCCAGTGATTTATTAAGGTAGGGAGGGAAGAGAAATGGGAGAAAATAACAGATCATGGGTCCCAAAGAGAGGAAGGGGCTGAAGAGTGATAAAGAGGACCGATTTACAGGCTACAATTCCACATTATAGATTATAAATGCCCAGGTTTTCTTGCGTATCGATCCAGGCAGGGACGAAGAAGGCCACAACAGGGCAGGAGCAGGCACAGGGACAGGGCCGGTTCACTTTCCTGCTTGCCTTTTAAACCATTAATTATTCTGCCCCTTTGCCAATGGCGCTGGAGGAGTCCCAGCTGTTTGCTGTTTTGATTGATTACCCCACCCATCAATTCCCCTGGAGGGTCCAATGATAAGGTCCCTGGAGAATATCCGGGGCTTCCCCTGGCTTCCGGAGGAGATCTCATTCTGAATGGGAGTTCTCGTGAGGGTCTTCCAGCAGCCATCTTGGGGATATTGATGTTCACGTGGGTTTGTTTTTTTTTTTTTTGCCAGGTTTCAGCTCTGTCTATTGACTCCCTGTTTTACTAGCCTGCTTCAGGATTCTTGTAGAAAGGGTGTGTGTATTTTACCATCAGATTGACTTCCTAAATTATTGGTCTAATGCAGGAGTTCTTAACAAGGGGTCTGGGAGCTTGAATTGAAATTCAAAAAAACATTATTCTTGTGGGAACGTATTGGTGTGGGTGTGATATATTTATTAAATAATACACAGCAGAGTGTGGGCTTAGTAAGAGGTCCGTGGAACAAAAGAGGTTAAGAACCCTTGGTCTAATGTATGGCTCCATCAATGACCTTTTGAGAAATTATAAGTCAGAGTGGCCTCTTTTTTGGTTCTTCCTTAGCTACTTCACAGCATGCTTGAGTTGTCATATCGTCCACTCCTTACATGGCAGCACTATTCAAGTCTACAATATGTGCCCTGGATTGTGCAGGGCACAAGCTGCACGATCATCACTGATGGCCATGTTTTCCATTCCCCTTCTGGGTCCAAACTTATATATCAAAACCGTCTACTCGACATCTCTACTTGGCGTTTTATACTATTAACACAATGGACCCATTGCTTAACTTACCCACCCCTTCACGAAATGCTCTTTATGTATTTCTTTTCTTAGTAAATGTGGCTCCCATTCACTCATGTACATAACTTTGAAATCTGGAAATTCATCCTATGCTGTTTTGCTATTTCTCTCTCTCTCTCTCCCCCTCCCCCCCTTAATCTACATCTAATAGGTTACCAGGTTTTGCTGTTTCAATCTCCTTTTACTCAAATCCATTATTTCTTTTCAGTTCCTAATGCTACAGTGCTAAGCATCCCTTTCACAGACTTCTAAAATAAAGTCCTTATGGTCTTCCTGCTTCTTGCCTTGACTCCCTTCTATTATCCACCTGCAGCCAGAGAATTTATTTAACATGCAAATCAATTCTCCACCATGTGCAAAATTCTTCAATGTCCACATTATCAACAAGGCTAAAGTCTTAATTTCTCAGCATGGCTTAAAAAGCCCTTTATTATTCAATGCCTACTTAATCGTCTTGCCTCATTTCCACACATTATCTAAAAGCACCCTATGCTTCAGCTACATGGATCTGCTTGCAAATCCCCAACATACCAAGCCCTCTAATAATTCAGTGCCTTTGCACCTGCTATCCTTCTGCTAGGAATTCCTTGTCAGTTTTGTTGGCCTGGCAAATGCCCATTTATATTTCAAGCCTCAGCTCTAGGATTATTTCTCCTTCTTTGAATTGTCCAGGCAGACTCAAGTGCTTCTGCACTTGTGTTCCACGTTGATATTATTTACTTATAGTAATATGAATATGTACTATTAATGACTAATCATTTGCTTTATTAATTAGTGTTCCCAGCCCAAGTTGCAAGTTTCTTGAGGGGAGGGGAGGGACTATGATTTACATCCCTGGTGTCTACTAAATGCAGTGGTGAGCATTTAATACGCACTTAATAATTGTTGAATAAATGAGAAAACAAATTAAGTAATAAGAATAGCATCCTGGCAGGGTTTAAGTTTAAAGTATAGATTTTCACTTTTAAAAAGTGTAATAGGTATATAAAAATTAAAGGAAATTTAAAAACAGAAAAGCAAATCACTTTATCTCACTGTACTAATGCTTGTTGTAGTGTATTTACTTTTGGTCTTTGCCCATATATGTGATATTAGATTATATATTTACATAAAAATGACATATCTCATTGTATATCTATAATTAAAATGTACATGCACTTTTGTTTTTTCTAAAGCTTAACTAACTGTAAATATTTTCCAACACCTTTGCATATGCCTCTGAATTGTCATTTTTTAGGGTTGTATATGTCATTTCCCAACAGCTGGAGACTTAGGTTGTACCCGGTTTTCTATCACAAATAGGGACAGATCCAGGCTTTGTAGGATTTGAAGCTTATACAATTTTGAAAGCTGTTTTAAGAAAAAGAACACAAAATTATCATACTTTTGCAAATAGGACTATGTGAACACATTGTCAGGGCCCTTCCCCAGGCTTTGGAAGGGGCGTGTGAAAGTGAGGGCTCCTGAAGGATAACGTACATGAGCTTCACAGTTATCCACCTCGGATTATAAACAACCCTGCAGTAAACATTCTGGGCACATATTTTGTTCTTTGTCTTCCATTATTTCTCCTGGATTCCAAATTGCTATGGCACCATTCACCCTGTAGGAAGTGAGAAAGACAGGAAACACTTATTTACTGAGTATCTATTATATATTGAGCAATCTATATATATTATTCAATTTTAATCTACACCACAAGCCCGAGGGAGGTATTATCCCCATTTTACAGATGAGAAAACCGAGGTGCAGTGCACCTAAGTATCTTGCCCAAGGTCACACATCTAGTAACTGCTGGGATTTGGATCCTAACCGGCTTATGGTCCCAAAGCTCATTCTTTCCCCACTACAACATGGTGCCTCCACAGTCTCATTAGCTTCCCAGTAATACATTCTTCTCCAGCCTCTTGCTGAGAAACCTGACTCTCAGTTATCCGTTTTCACGAGGCCAGAATACAAAACGTGCAGAGTCTGGACACGGTTCTTGGAAAAAGGTCATTTAAGCCGTTGGTGGCTAGACTTTCTCAGGTGTACTGCCCTTCTTTTCTGCTCTCAGAGGTGCATCGCTATTGGTTCAGCGTGCGTTTCTTGGAAGGAGCAGTGTCTGAAATCCCAAGACCTGGGTTGGGTTCAGGTTCTGTTATTTACTACTTGAGGGGACCTGGGTAAGTCATTGAACTCCTCAGGGTCTCATTTTCCTCCTCTGTGCAATGAGCCTCGTAGTTACAACCCCAGGGCAGTTTTGAGTGTCAAATCTGATAATGTGTGTGCAAGCACCCGGTGAACTCCAAGACATTAGTAACGTTGGGGAGTAGCTCCATTTCCCCTTCCACACGCCCTCAGGCAAGGGCGTGTGACAGCTCTGCAGAATCCACCTGACGGCTCCATTACGGTTAACTCTTGGGGTACCTCTTTCTAGACTGAAGCCTGCCACGTGATTTCAGGGGGCGTCTGGGCTATTACTCCTGAACGCCCGGGGCACCTGCGTAGCAGGGGCTGTGCAGTCAATGTCCGAGATTTGGGGGAATCCTTTCCTCTCCAAGTTGAGAACTGATCATCGGAGCATGCCACACATTCGTTATTAAATACAACTTGTAAAATCCCAAGGACTGTCCAGTCGAATTGTTCCTCTGCTCTGTCTTAGGTGCTGACGCATTTATCTTGGAATTTTATCTATCAGTCCAGAAATCTTTAGCTCTTTCCCGGGGTCAATTTTGGGGGCAGTCTGTGTTTCTGAGAAGCCAGGAGGGAAAAAAAAAACCTCAATTTTGAGCTGGCGTTTGAACATCCTTCACAGAGATGCACGTTTAAAGCTGGTTCAACCAGCAATAGAGTTTTCTATTTTTCCTAAAAAAAGATATGCCTAAACTGATTTCCAACGCCGAAGGTGC